>MU855510.1:0-15212 GCA_033296695.1 Staphylotrichum tortipilum | reverse complement strand
GCGATGAGATCGACCGCAGCCACTACCCTGTTTTCCACCAGATGGAGGGCGCCCGCGTGTGGGACCGCACCCAGGTCCCCAACGGCGACATCGCCACCGCCATCCTCGAGGACCTCGCCCGCCTGCCGACCCACAACATGACGGTCGAGGACCCCAACCCCCCGATCCACCCGGAGCGCAACCCGCTGCAGGCCGAGCACCACACCGAAGCGGAAGCCTCCGCCGCCGCCGCCCACCTGAAGCGCTCCCTCGAGCTGATGGTCAACGAGATCTTCTCGCGGGGCAACGCCGCCACGGCCGCCGCGGAAGCCGCCAAAGACGCTCTCAGGGCCGGCGCCTCCCCCACGGAACAGGCCGCCGCCGCGGCAGCCGCCACCGCCGAGCCCCTCCGCGTGCGCTGGGTCGAAGCCTCGTTCCCCTTCACATCGCCCAGCTGGGAGCTCGAGGTCTTCTACCAGGGCGACTGGCTCGAGGTGCTGGGGTGCGGCGTCAGCAAGCAGGAGCTACACATCAACGCGGGCGTGCCGACGCAGATGGGGTGGGCGTTTGGGATTGGCCTGGAGCGGATCGCCATGCTGCTGTTCAAGATCCCGGACATCCGGCTGTTTTGGTCGCGCGACGAGCGGTTCCTGAAGCAGTTCCGCGGCGTGGAGGATGAACTCAGCAAGATGCGGCCGTTCAAGGTGTTCAGCAAGCACCCGCCGTGTTCGAAGGACGTGTCGTTTTGGCTGGGGGGGTCGAGCGCGGCTGGAGGCGGGGCGGGTGGCGCGGTGGACTGGCATGTGAATGACTTGATGGAGGTGGTGCGGGATGTGGCCGGGGACAGGGTGGAGGATGTCAGGCTGGTGGACGAGTTCACGCATCCGAAGACGGGGAGGCGGAGTATGTGCTACCGGATCGAGTACCGGAGCTTGGAGAGGACGTTGACGAACGAGGAGGCGAATATGATGCATGAGGGGGTGAGGAAGGGGTTGGTGGAGAAGTTGGGGGTGGAAATTAGGGATTAGGGGGTTGGTTGGGTCGATGGGGGGGGGGGTTGCTACGCTACGCTACGCGAGTCTAGCCGGTTGGAACTGCCTTTTTTCGGTCTCCTCTCCTCCTCAACCAGCTCCGGCCCAAAACTCTCCCCTCTCCTCCTCCCATGATTTCTCATGAGTAAGGCGGGCGTGAGGAGGAGGGGGGACGTGGCACGAGGTGAACGGACGGGATGGAACGAGTCGCTGGCCCCCGCCTGTCTTGGTGGCGTGCTCAGCCACGCTCCCGGTGAGACGCTGATGAGGGGGATCTTGGCTCTCAACATGCAGGCTCAAACAAACTGGGTGATCTCCATCCCTTGTTTTTTCTCGGGACCCGGAAGTTGACTCCTGTTTTTGTTTTTGGTGTCGTTGTTGGGGTGGGACTGGTTTGGGGTTGATGTCTGTGGGTATCTAGACGGGGGCAGATGTGTGTATCATATGTGTATCTGTATTTGTATTTTCTAGACGACGGGCGGACGGATGGCACGGATGTAGATGGAACACCATGGCAGGCAGGCGGTGTATAAGGGATGTAGCTGTGCAGGCGGAGACTCAGAGAGGCAGGGGGGAGACAATGAATTCTCAACGCACCACACCACTCACATTCACTGACACCCAACCAACTAACCGTCCGGTTGGCGATCCCTCGCCATCAATCAATAGTCCACCGTTCCAGCCGGACCGTGGTGGGCAGTGCAAAGTTGTGGAGCCGGGAGGTTGGTTGGCGGAGAGGGGTTGGGTTCTCTGCTCTTCTGGCTTTGTCCTTCTTCCTTTGGTTTGACAGGGAGGGGACTGGTGCGAAAGACTAGACAGAGTGTGCGCGTGCGTGGATGTACGAGCTCAGCCTGTTTGGTGGTGTTGGTGGTGGGTTGGGTGTTGTCATACCAGGGGTGGTTCGGATTTTGAGGATGGGCCGTTTTTCTTGGCTGACTCGCCGTGGCGGAGGGCGATGCGTGGGCTTTATGCCTGTGTTGGTTTACTGTCACCAATACTTCGTAGACAGGGCAGCAGGGTATTATCGAGTCTGCCGTTGACGGCGGAGCAGCCACAGACGGGAGGAAGGGCAAACTGAAAGGGGGCGGTGGGCAAGGCTGCGTGCGTGCCAAAGGGGTGGGTAAGTTGTCTGGTTTTATTTGCCTCGCCGTGGTGGTAGTATTGATGTTGCTGCGGTCTGGAACGCCCGGCAGTCAGCAAGCTCGACGGTTCGGGCCAGGCTCGCGGAGAGCCTCGGGCTCGGCCTTGCTGTGCCTCGTTGCCACGCATCCCGCCTACTTGCGGCTCACTACCAGGTGCTCAATCCAACAAGGTTGGTAGGTATGCCCACTTTCGGTGCTGACGGGATCGGCCAAGGGGGAGGGGGCTGCAGCGTGCATATGCCGCCCGCCCACGCGGAAGGCTATCTGATGGAGAAAAGGTGAAGGTTGTTTACGGATCCCGTCGTCGTATTTGGTCGCCCCGACTTAGCCGTGCATGTTACGGGGGAGAGTCGCATGCATGCATCTCATATCGGCTTGCAGGATGAGGCAGGAGAGCAGCAGCCGTTTACGACTATCTCGACCTTTTTTTGGTTGATTCCGTTTCCAAAGTAGGAGGTTGCTATGTAGGTCTCTCTTCCTTGCTTGGCGCTCTCCTGCTGCCCATCTCGACCACACCCCTGGCAGATAACTGCCTGGCTCAAGCAGATGCGTGTCCGCGTGTCCCGCGTGTCGTCGCCTCGACGAGATTGCGCAAGCACAAAACACGGCAGTGACGGTGAGGGTCGGTGGCGGCGCCGTGAGAAAGGCTGAGCAGAACCAGGTGGACACGGACGGAGGCACAAGTGCCCTGCGCACCTGAGCAGAGCAGGTCATGGAATCATGGAGCATCCACGAGGGGAAAAGGAGTCGGTTGGCTGCCATTCGGGATGGCAGTGACCGGCCGTGTGGTCCACCGTTTTGACATCATCCCCCTGTGGTCCCCCCGTGAGGCCATGAGCCTCGACTGCGGTTGCGGGACAGCGGCCGGGAGGAAGGGCGAAGGTTGGGTCTGAGACGAAGCTGAATCGGAAGCGTGTGGTTGGAGGCCCTGATCCTCGTGAGGCTGTGCTGCCCCCCAAGGTCGCAAAACGCTGCTCCCGACTGGGCGAGGAGGGGACCCGTTGTGGGGTGAGCCAGGCCGCCAATCAGCGGCTGAGCACCACGCTAGCGTCGCCGGATCACAAACGGAAGAAGTCCTCGTTTGCCTGGAGCCCACTGGTCTTCTGCTCTGTTGAGAGGGGCTCGGAGGCTCGGAAGAGCCTTGGCGGTGAGCAAAGTGGCAGGACCTGAAGTGGTGGCAAGACGGGCAGAGACAACGCCCCCACCCAGACTTCCATCCATGCATCGTGATGCGGCAACAACCAACGAACGGACCGGGGGTTGGGATCAGGCATACGAAGGAGGCGATTCCGGTAATTTGGACAGGGCAAAAACTCTGACGTTTGCCGTGCTGTGCTGTGGGCAACAGCCACGGCCGCTCCGCTGGAGCCCGAGGCGGGCCACCTGGGCTCAGCGCCGTTGTGTCTCACATCTGCCTCTTGTCCTGGGGGCTCAGCCATCCAACGAGGGGCCCACGGGATGGGGGGGATTGGGGAGGCTTGGCACACGGCCTGTGATCGCCCAAGCCCGCGCTGGCCCCTGTCCCCCTGCGCCGCCGACTTGCTGTGCTGTTGTGTCATGGGCCTTGCGGGATCCTGCATGCAGCTATCCTCGATTGATAAATTCCCGCCACAACCCAGCTTCCGCTTTCTTTCTGCATCTCCATCCTCGACCGCAGCTTCCAAATACCACGCTGTACCTCTGACCTTGCTTGCCTCTTTGCCTTGGTATATTTGCCAGACGAAACGACACACCAGACCGCACAACACTCCCCCCCTTCCGTCTCAACGGCCACGATACAGATCTGTACTGATCTACCTAACTGAATCGGCCATCGTCACCCGGGGCCTCCAACCTTAATCCAACCCAACCACCCAACCCCCCAGACCTACCACACTCGCAATGGACCAACAACTACACCGCGAGCTCCCTCTGCGCGCCGCCCAGCACGCCCAGGAGCACCAGCAGGCGCAATTATCACCAGAGCTCCTCCCCCTCTCCCCGTCGCGCTCCTCGACCGGCAGCAGCACCCGCTCGCGCAAGTCGACCCTCAGCCTCGACCTGACCAACCTCCCGCCCCTGAGCAAGCCGACGCCGCCCTGCAACACGCTCATCTTCACCAACCTCCAGTCGCGCGACATCTTCGCCCCGGACAACCTCCAGTCCATCCGCGACCTCATCTCCAGCAAGGCCGCCATCCACGCCTTCTCCCCGCTCAAGTCGCTCAACCGCATCATCGTCTCCTTCTACAGCGACGCCGACGCCATCGCCGTGCGCCAGGACTGGGATGGCGAGGCCATCATGGGCGAGCGCTGCCGCGTCTACTTTGGCCAGCCCACCCCGCTCACCACCCAGCAGGACCTGCACCTGGCCCTGCCCGACGCCGGCAAGCTCTTCTTCATCTCGCCCCCGCCGAGCCCCCCGCACGGCTGGGAGCAGAAGATGGAGGACGCCCCCAACAAGATGGTGCACGCCGACGACCTCGCAGACGCCCTGGCCAAGCTGCGCCACCACAACGCCGCCGACGTCAACGCCGACGTGATGATGACCTCGCCTATCTCCCCCATCGAGATGGGTTCGGGGTCGGGCCCCCAGCGCAGCCGCAGCTCGACCCTGGTGTTCCAGCCGAACCCGGAGCGCGGCAGCAGTCCCAACCTGCCCTGCGTCATCATCCATGACATGACGGATGAGCCCGACGAGATGAGCCCCATCGGCGGCTTCGCGGCGCCCAAGCCCATCATGGCGCATACCGCGCGGCCGCCCGTGGAGCTGATGCTTGATGCTTGAGGAGTGTTTTGATATTTGTTCGGGATTGTTTCTTTTCTTTCCGTGTTTTATCTTGTTGTTTCTGGTTTCCTCCTCCGCGGGTTTGGGTTACAGAGCGCCGCTTTGGCGCCAGGGGTACAGGATGGTCGGCGTTGGGGGTGCTTGGATCTTGCGGCAGACGACCGCGGCAAATGCATTCCTGGGTCATTTTTGGAGGGGCATACGGGCAAAAACATCGCCGTCTTGCATGGTATATACGACGGGCGGAGCACATAGGTACCTTTTCGGGAATTTAATGAAGTTTGTTGCTGTATCTCTGTTCTTGAAAGATGTGATTCCGTCCCGTTCCCACAGACAAGACACAACACACATGATTCAAACTATGCCTCTCTACAATTCCACATCTCATCAGCAAGTCAGAGCATACATTCTCAACGGGACGCAATAGGTACCCCGAGGAACCCATCTCCACCGTCCTCGCCAGCGTCACCCCTGGCCCGGTCGGGCCAAGATCTCCCCGATGCACATCCGGCAGATCGCCCGCTGCATCTGTAACAGGCCCCAACACACCTCTAACCCTAAGCCACCTTGCCCAGCCGGTCACGACAACCACGATGGCCGACAAGACCTCGCACCGCCCGCTTCCTCACGATTTATCATCGACTGCTCTAGATGTACCACCGTGCACGGCATCATCATACGGCTTGGCTGCCGAGCAAACGCCTACTTCCCGTTGCCGTCTCCGCCAGCCAAGACAGAAAGGGTGATATCAAACCTGATCTCGTCCCCCAAATCGCCAGCACGGTCCTCTCCCTCGAGCCAAACCAGCAGGAGTGGCATCGGACCTAGCCTTCTCTCCCACATAGGCAGCACGACCTTCCCCCCGGAGCCAAGCCTGCGGGTGCGGTCTCGAGCCAGGAGTTCCTACAACCGACGCTGAACTCAGAGCACGGTCTTCTCTCTACCAGCCAACCCAAGCCCGCAGGCGCGGTATCCAAATCCGAGCCGCCTCCCCCGCCGAGCCCATCACGGCCCTTCTCCCTATACATAGTAACATCAAAGCCGGGATCATGCATACCTACCTCCCCACTGTCGAGCGACCGCAACACGCACGGGACAGGGCCAGAACCCCACCACCAAATCGATATCGATATCGATAGTAATCGATCCATGCCAACCAACCAAACACCACGATCCCGGCCAAACCAGCCGCTATGACACGTAGCAACCCCCCCCCCCCCCCGGGCGCCGTCGCGCGATTCTCACCCGGCAGGCCCCCCCATTCCCGGTTTCGGTACATACCGGCGCCCCGGGATGGGGCGGGGCCGCTGTGATGCCGTGAACATCGGCTTATTATCTGTAGTTAGGGAGGTAGGTATGTACCTGGCTACGTAGGTGGTTGAGGGGCGGAGGGGGAAGGGGAAGCGGGAGGTGGGGGGAGGAAGAGGGCATTGCCAGACTACAGTCCAACCCTGGAAAGTGCGTTGGCGCGTCACTTGACGACCAGGGCCCTGGTTTGAGATTCAAGAACCTTCAACTCAACGATCAAACAACCATTTCGAAAACCGAAAAAAAGAGAGAGATTCGAGAAGAGAAACGGCGGGTTTCTTTTTCTCGAAGCCTTTTTCTGCAACAGAATACGTTGTTTGGTGGTAAAGTTGGAGATTTTGACCAGGGTCCCTGCCAAAAGTCTGCGCCAACAAACGAACCAGCGTTGTACTGTATGGGCTGGAGTTTATGAATAAACTTAAGGGTAGGAGGGGTTATTGGGTTGGGGATTTGGTTTTGAGAGTCATGAGGCTCAGCATGCCTGTTTTGGATGGGCATGGTGAATGGAAGCAAGAGAAGATAGGGGAAATAGTTCAGTGTTGACTCGGTGTTTTGGGTTATTGGTGGCCGTGATGGTGGGCGAGACCGCGGGTGCTTTATTGGAGGATTTGAGCACCTGGCAGACAAAGAACGGGGTTGCCGGCTTGTGCCCTGTATGATCAATGCTGGTAGAGATATTTGAGCCCCATTCCATGCGATGCCCCGGCCAAGTACTGGTACTGGGCACAGCACGCGACGGCATGGGCAAATGCACCTGGTGGTTGTTGCGTTGCGTTGCAGTCGAAATGGTGGCGGGCCAGACCGACGGGACCCACCGTCCCATGGCGAGGGACCGACCCACTTCTAATTTTTTTGTGAACGCTGCGGCCTGCGCTTGGCCATGCCATCCCATCCTCCAACACCAAACACCCAACCCCCAGCATCCAACACGCAGGAATTCTCCAGCCATGGATTGCTCTTGCCGAACAATCGCCCTGAGGACTTTTGTCAGAGGTATTACCCAAGTCCACGCCCCGCCCCGCGCTGCGGCGCCCCTCGGCGCACGATACCAGGCGCATCTCCACGCTGCACACGCCAGCCCTCCCAGCTCGCTCCCCAACCAGAGAACCCCCTCGGGGCCTGCGATCGCGGCGCAAGCCTTCCACACATCATGCGCCAGGGACCACCCACCACAACCCGCCGGGGTTGAAGGATGGAGGGCGCGCAAGCACCTCGACGACTTGGCGGCACCAGAGACAGGCTCGGCCGGGTCTGAGCGTTCGGCCGGCCGACCCTTCAAAACCAAGAAACGTCGTACGGACAAAGCCACGGAGGAGAAGCAGGGCCTGACTTGGCAAGAGAAGGCCTGGGAACAGGCAGGGAGGAAGGACGGCATGACCTGGCCAGAGGCCAAGGCTTTCTGGGCAGAGCAGAAGGGCAAGTTCGAGGATGATGAGGGGGTGCAGCCCATGACCCGGAAAGAGCAAAGGTCATTGATCGCAAGGGAGGCGGAGAGGCACCGGAGCGCGAACCGGTCCGCGCTGAGGAAGGGCGCACAGGCCGAGCAGGCGGCGTCGGACAGCGACAAGAAGGGCATGGAGAAGGAGGGCATGGCCAAGAAGCGCCGTGACCTTGAGATCAAGCGGGTCTACGGCGCGCCCAGCGACGCCGACGAGCCGAAACCCAAGAAGGGCCGCGACCCCAAGGCCAGGCGGGCCGGCCCCGCGGCCGGCGACGAGGACGAGCCGAAACCCAAGGAAGAGTGGAAGATCCAGAAGGAGGCGCTCAAGAAGAAGTTCCCCGAGGGGTGGAAGCCGCGCAAGAAGCTGTCGCCGGACGCGATGGCGGGGATCCGCATGCTGCACGAGCAGTTCCCCGACGAGTACACGACCCCGGCGCTGGCCAACAAGTTCGAGGTGTCGCCTGAGGCGATCCGGCGGATCCTCAAGTCGGACTGGCGGCCCAAGGCGGACGAGGAGGCGGACCGCGACGAACGGTGGTTCAAGCGGGGCAAGAGCGTGTGGACACAGTGGGCGGCGCTGGGCAAGAAACCGCCGAGGAAGTGGCGCGCCGAGGGCATCGTGCGCGACCCCGTGTGGAACAAGCCGCGGGGGCCGACGCACAAGAAGAAGGACGAGCGCGCCGAGGCGCAGCGGCGGCTGGCGTGGGCCATGAAGGGCATGGAGCCGCCACCGCGGCCCGCGAAGACGTCGACAGCATCGCCTGCCTGAGACGGTCGGCGAGGCTATCCGCGACGCTGGAATGCTGGGATGTTGCCAGGTCGAGGTTTAAGACCCTGTATCAATATTTTGTGTGTACGATGTTACTGTGTAGGAATATGGAGCGCACGGCATGGCTGTCCCCATGATAGCGAAGCGGTGGGGTTTTCCTGAAAAAGCAAGTTGCCCAAGGCAACCCATGCCTATTGAAGACTGTCTCTGCTTCTCCGTACCCCCTAATTTTGTGCGCCTCAACAGGTCCTCGCTGGCTTCGGGTGAATCTGAATTGTTCGGGTCCAACTCTGAAACATGTTTATCAGCGAGTTGGATCTGTCCCATGCCAGAGCAGCAGAAGGATCTAGGTCTGAGCTCCCAGCCCCGAGTTGAGATCTCACCCTGCCCCCGCCCCTTCAACCCCTGGGCGGCCGGCCCAAATGGCCAATGGCTGCCGCATGGCCGCCAGCCATGTCAATCTCCCTGCTGCAGGCCCGGCCCGCGCTAATGCAACCTCGCGGCTCATCACACGATGCGTGCTCACGTCGGACGACGTGCATCAGCGAGTTCTCGTCTGGTGCGACCCCCAGCCACGCCAGATCTCAGAGGTATTGTTGCTAGAGGTGGTACCGACGGAGTGGGCTTGTGTTGTGTTGTGCAGGTGGTGACGGAGATCCGAATGGGGCGAGGGGGGCAGCCAAGCATCAGCTCTCCTCCACCTCATTAACTTGCCCCCTCTCTCGCTCTGGCATGGGAATTCCCCAGCAAACCCAGTCCCGTCGCGGTCAAGATCGCTGCCGGCAGCGTGGAGCGGCCGGCTGTGATTGGCCTCGCGGCTGATGGGCGTCCCGAAAGGGGCAAGGTCGGTGTTGGGCAGCCCAGCTCGACTCCCGAGCGGGAATCAAGCACAAAGCACACCTGGGAATGGGTGCTAAAAAACCGGGGTTGCACACCAGAGGCACGGGCCATATTTTCCGCCACAGAAGCTCAACCCCTGCCGCCCGACCAGCAAAAGCCAGGCAGCTTGGGGGGCTCCAGGCTTGGGGCCCCTGGGCTGAAAGTGGTTGGTGTGGTGTCTTGATGTCTTGGACGAGGCTTGCGTTGCACTGAGCCAGCGATCGCGGACAGTGCCTGCAGCTCCCGCCGCTGGGCCAGGATTTTGGTGGGTGGGTGGGCGGGCGGTGGTGGTGTTTTCTTCACCACCTGCAAATCCCACATCCCCAACCTCACTCAACCCACCCACCGCTCGGCGTTTTTGCGACGCCGCCTCCCCCCAAGCCAATGTCGTGCATCTCGCCTTGGCCTTGATTGACCTCGGCGCCGGGACAATTGGCCTTGTCTCGCTGCACGTCTTCATGTCGCTGTAAGCAAGCATCCCACCAGCCCAGGGTGCAGTGTTTGTTTGTCTTGCAACACTGCGTGTTTGTGCACTTTGTCAGGTTTTTGGCCCTTCTGACCTGATCTCCTCCTTCGCGGCCCGTATAGCTTTTGACCTCGCGAACCACACTCTACCCCCCCGTCGCCCTGTCTTCCATTCTTTTCGACAGCCTCGGGCAAGACACACGCATTCCGGCCACCACCCATTCCCCTTCTGCTTCTTCTGTTTTCGTTGCCGTCGCCCTCGTCGTCCTCGTCGCTTTCGTCGTCGTCTTCTTCCCTTCGCTGCGCTCCCTCTGCCGGTCGTTGCCTCCTCTGACGCCGCCTCCAACCGTTGTTTACACCGACTCTTTCGACTGCCCACCACATACACACACACACACGCGCGCGCGCGCGGATACCTACCACTGGCCTACCTACCACTGACTTATGTTCCTGCGCCCTCCTCGTTGACAGCGTCTCCGATCCAAACTACTGCACCCATTCTTCCATACACGCCCGTCCGACCAACCCAGTCCATGGCGAAGAGCGATGGCATCCACTCCCTCAAACCGGATTAAGCTGACACCGTCCAACTCTCCGTTCCTCGCCCGCCCCTCCCGCTCTCCCATCCGACCCCGCGCCCCATACGAGTCCTGCCTCTCCCTCCAGCGCGTTGTTGGCGCCACCTGCTCCTCCCCCACCGGCTTTGACACGGTCCACTCGTCCTTCGCATACCTCGCCGGCGGCGCTGTCGTCGTCGTCGACGTCTCGGCCGGCCACTTCTCGCAGCGCTTCTACCGAGCCCGCCCGACCGCCGTGCCCCTCCTCGTTGTATCACCCGCCTCAAACGCCTCGTCTAGCACCCCGGCCTCCACCCCGAAAGCCAACGACAGCAGAAATAGGGCCGCTGCGTCGCCGCGCGACTCCCTCTACAACCCCTCCCCGGACTGGCCCGAGTCGCCCACCTCCAAGACCTGGACGAGTCGCGAGCGCATCAAGGCCGCCACCTGCTTGTCCCTCAGCCGCGATGGCCGCTACCTGGCCGTCGGCGAGACGGGCTACGCCCCGCGCGTGCTCGTCTTTAGCCTGCAGGACGCCTCCTCCGACACCCCGCTCGTGTCCATCAGCGAGCACACCTTTGGCGTCAAGGCGGTGGCCTGGTCGCCCGACACGCGCTATCTTGCGTCCCTGGGCGCCGCAAACGACGGCTTCCTCTACCTGTGGAAGGTCGATCCCCGGTCCGGGGCCGTGAAGCTGTTTCAGCAGAACAGATGCACCTCGTTCATCAAGGGGATGGTGTGGATGGGCAACAACCTCATCACCCTGGGCGTCCGCCACGTCAAGGTCTGGAGGGTCGACGACCAGCCCGAGATCTCGCCCACCAAGCAGAAATTCTCGAGCGACGGCGGGCCCGCCACCGCCACCCCGCCACAGGCGCAGAAACCATTGCAGGGCCGGAATATTCTTCTGGGCTCGATGCTGGACGCGACCTTTGGCTGCGCGCTGCCGGTCTCCGACGACAAGGCCATCGTCTGCTCCGAGACGGGCTCCGTATGTCTGCTGGACGACGCCAGCAAGCAGATGAAGCTGGTCAAGGTCCTGGAGCTCGGCTTCAGCATCACCTGCATCTCCTGCCGTGCCGACGAGGTCTACATCGGCGGCAAGGAGGGCCAGCTCGCGGTTGTCGGCCTGCGACGCATCTTGACCGGCATACCTGAGCCGCCCTTTCGCGTTTGCCAGATGGGGGACGGGTTTCTTGCCATGGGGTTTCTGGCAGAAAACGTCGTCACGATCGATGGCAAGCGGTCGATTGACGTCCGGAGCGCAGAGTACATGAGCGGCGGCTGCGAGCAGGACCAGACACACATTCCTATCCCGGGGCCCGGCGACCCCATCGTCGGGATACAGCGGTTATCCGCATTCAACCCCCTCGGCGCCCACTTCTTCACCTGGTCCGGGTCGGGAAGAGTGATCGCGTGGGATCTGAATGGCTCCATCAAGTCGTCATTCAACATCCCCATCGAGCAGGTCGACATGGGTGCGGAATCCGACTCGGTCAACCAGGTCGTCGTGGTGAGAGCCACGGACGACGGGAGCCTGTTCATGGCCGGAGACAAGCTGGGGGTTCTCCGGATCGTCGAGCCCGCCACAGGGGAGTGCCTGTTGGAAACAAAAGCACACTCGTCCAACTGCCAAGACATCACGGTCCACGAGGGCAAGACGCGCTTCCTGGTGGCGTCTTGTGGCCGGGACCGGACCGTCCAGCTGTTCCACCGCTCCGCCGCGGGCGTCTTTGCCCACTTCCAGACGCTCGAGTTCAGCGCCAAGGTGGTGCAGGTGCTCGTCCCCGCCGAGGACAAGCTGTTGACGTGTTCGCTCGACCGCACCCTCCAGATCCACGACCTGGTGAGCAAGGAGGGCGAGCCCGACGTCATGGCCGCCATCCCGTCCAAGGTCATCTCCCTGCGGGCGTCCCCGTCGTCCATCACGGTCACGCCCGAGGAGAAGTCCATCTTTGTGTCGCTGCTGGACCGGTCCGTGTGCCAGTTTGACGTGGCCAGCGGGCGGCTGCTCAACTCGTTCAAGTGCAACGACGAGGCCGGGCTCGACTCGGTCGTCTTGGAGTCGCTCACCTACGGCCAGCTTGATCCGGTGGACGGGGCGTTCCTGCTGGGCATCTCCAACACGGACAAGTCGGTGCGGGTCTACGACGCCCAGGTTGGGTGCTTCATGGACCGCGAATGGGGCCACACCGAGGCCATCAACGGCGCCATCCTCGTCGACAGTGACCAGCTGGGCCGGAAGGCCGTCAGCGTCGGCGAGGACGGCACCATCATGATCTGGGCGCTGGACTTCCAGGACCAAGGGGCTGGGTGCGCACGCACGCGGGATCCGTCCCCGGAAAAGGCACCGCAGCTTGCCTCTACCCGCCCCCCGCTCCGCCGCGTCCTCTCCAAAGCCGAACTCGCCGAGTTCCAACGCCCCTCCCAAACCCCTAACAACAACCCCAACAGCGGCAGCGGCACCCCCGGCCCCGGCCGCCGCTCTCCACCCCGCGCGCTGCACCGCCGCCCCTCCAAATTCCACCTCCCTCCCTCCTCCTCCGCCCGCACCCCGCCCACCGACAAGCACCACCACCATCACCACCACCACAACCACAACCACCACCGCCAGTCCAGCCCCACAAACACAACCATCGACGACACCCCCTCCCGCCGCGCCTCCTCCGGCGGTGGCTCCCGCTCCGACGACAGTCCCCCGCCGGAACCAGACAGCCCCAAGGCGCGGCCCAAATTCCGCAGGCCGTCGCTGCCCGCGCTTGGGGCGACGCCCGCCGGGGTGGTCAAGTCGAGGAAGAACTCTACCAATCTCCGCGCGGGCGGGGGCGGGAATAATAATGGTGGGGGCGGTGGGGGCGGGTATGGGTTTGGCAGCTTGAGCATGGCGACGGAGCAGACGTGTCGGCAGCTGCGGGCGTACAGGAAGAAGCTTGCGGGGGCGGATGCCATCAGCGCGGATGTGCTGGCGCAGCTGGATGCGGAGTTGCGGTTGACGGCGGCCGCGTTGGGGGAGAGGGCTATTCGCAGCCGCACTGGGGCTGCGTCTTCCTCCTCTTCTTCTACTGTGGGGAATCAGGGGAGTGGGAAGGATGGCGGTGGGAAAGGGGTGAGTGAGACGGTGCTGAGCGGGTTATTGGATCAATACAGTGAGCGGTTGGTGAGCTTGCTGGATGAAAAGTTGAGGCTGAGGCTGAGTGAGGAGGAGAATGGCGGGGGCGGGTTGGTCGTGGTGAGGGAACGGCCGAGGACGTCGGCCGGGGAGGGGTCGAGTCGCCTTGGCGTGGGGGGGTTGGGGGGCGGGAGGGTTTGTGAAGAGCCTGAGTCGATGTGAGAGTCTTGTCTCTGGTGGTGGTGGCTCCGGGGGTGGGTGACCCTGAATTGGGTGACCCTGAGAGGAGGAGTGGCTTGAGGGGGGGCCTGAGAGGGGAGATGACCTTGAGAGGGAGGTGGCCCCTGGAAGGAATGGAAAACGAAGGTGGCGATACCCTATGAGTCTTGCGTGCGCGTTTTCTAGGTTTCTGGTTTCTTTTCTTTTTCTGTTCCGTCCATTTTTCTTTCGTTTCTGGTCTGGGTCTCTTGTTTTCTTTGTATATCTATTGTAACCCTACCGCTTTCCCATTCCTCGGCGCTGGTTTTCTTTTTTTTTTTTTTTTCGTCATCATTTTTACCTCACCCTCTCTCTTATCCTGTTTCCTTCCGCCACAACAACCATCATCATTACACGCCGCCATCGCTGGCCTCTGGGTTTTTATTTTCATCTCGGCCAAGGCTCTTCTTCTTGATAGAGAGCGAGAGAGAAAAGGAGGGATATCAGGGCGTCGATTTTGCTTTTTTTTGTGGGCTCAAATCATCGCTACCGCCGCTGGCCACTATTGTTATTGCTATTACAGCTGATTGATGCTGCTGATATAAACGGCGGGACACACACAAAGACGCGTTGGGTCGGGCAGCCTGAGGATTGGGTCTCAGATGAATGAAGGGCGTTCTTTTTTGTTCCTTTTTTTCTGGGTTGCGTTTTGAGGTGCTGCCGTCGCCGCCGCCGCTGCTGCTGCTGGGCTGGATAGGGAGGGGTAATTGATTAATTCTTGAGTGACCGGTTCATGTGCGACTTGATGGCTTGTGTTTGTGTTGTGAGTGCCAACGCTGTGTGTGGTAGGCGTGGGTTCGTGCTGCGTGCGTTTCAATGGGTGGTATTGTGGCCAAACTGCCTCACAAAACGTTCTCTGGCTGGTATTCATGTCCAACGTCCAGCAAGGGGTACATAACACTGTCGACCTGAAGCAGGCTCTCGAATGAGGAGAAGGTCCCTTTGACGGACAAAACTCATTCGACATACCCTATGCATGCTAGTAAACAATACGCTATACGGGAACAATTCCCAAAATGCTATGCTGATATCCATAAAACCGCGCTATACCATGCACCCAAACATGCCCATCCATCCCTACTCCTCCTCCCTGCGCTTCCTAGGCGCCCCCCTCCTCCTCTGCCGCTTCCCCCCTTCCCCTGACCCTTCTCCCGGGCCATTCTCGGAACCCTCTCCCGGGCCATCTCCCGGACCTTCCTTTGAACCCTCGCCCGAAGCCTCCGCAAGACCATCCTCGAAGGCATCCAGCACGGCCCCTAGAACTTGCCCCAACCCCTCTCTCAAACGTTCCCCCGAACTACCGCCGCCCACGCCCTGCTCAAGCACCGCCTCCAACCGCGCCATCCTCGCCTCGGCCGCGCGCGCCCGCAGCTCCCGCGCGCTCAACCCCTCCCCCTCCCCCTCCCCTCCTTCGCTTGTCTCACCACCACCGCTGTGACCACCAAGAACCCACTCCCCCCTCCCCCCCCCCCCCAGGCCCCCCCCCCCCCCCCCCCCCCCCCCCCCCC
>MU855509.1:6040-51780 GCA_033296695.1 Staphylotrichum tortipilum | reverse complement strand
CCCCCCCCAACCGCTGGTTGTTGTAGTACCCCGACCCGGACCCGGACCCGATCCACCCGCGCGCGCGCACCATCTCGACCAGGCGGTTGAGGATGGCAAACTCCACCTTCAGCTTCACGCCGTACACGCACGGCTTGAACGCGCCCTGCAGGTAGAACAGGCCGGCGTACTGCACGCCGAGCAGCGCCACGTCCAGCGCGATGACCAGCAGGTTGGCGATCACTAAATGGGTGAGGACCTGCCGCGTTTGGGATTCGGAGGCGGAGGAACTGCCGCCGCCGCGGGTGGAGGAGGGAGCGGGTTGGGCGGTTGGCGGCCGCGAGGAGAGGTCGTTCGAGAGGAGGGAGGAGGTGCGCAGGTAGAGGTGGGCCTGGCGGATGTAGAGAAGGGAGAGGGCGGTTTCTTGGACGAAGTAGACTGTGAGTTGGACGCGGTCCCAGGTCATGTTGATGTGGAAGAGGGAGGGGTTGATGGAGGTTGCTTGCTGGGAGGGAGGCAAAGGGGGTTAGTATGCTCACTCAGGGGTGTTGTTGTTTGGGTAGGAAAAGGGGGTGGGAAAAAGGGGCTCACAGCAATGGTTCCCATGACGATGGTCGGCACGGAAAAGACGATGGAGGTGAAGATGAGGATGAACTTAATCCAGCGCAGCATGGTGGCCTGGTTCGCGATCAGGTGCAGGCGGGAGTATAGCAGCCAGCTCTGGGGGACGACCATGATCAACCAAGTCAAGTAGATCATGGTGATGGAGCCCTTGAGGTCCGTCCAGACGCCAAAGTCGGCGAGGATGATGAAGAGCGGCTGCAACACGACGCCCCATGATGACAGCGCGGCGGACCAGAAATAGAGCCCCTTGCGGCGCTTGAAGAGCAGGAAGAGTGATGTGTTGATCTCGGCCCCGATGAACCACGAGATGCCTGTGAAGGCGGCGATGATCATGGACATGCGCAGGTCGTTTTTGAGCTCGTAGAGCTCGGAGCTCGTGTCGTCGGCCATAGCTGCAGTCGGGCCGGGCCGGGCTAGGCTGGAGGCCCCGTGCGTGCTGGTGGTGAGGATCACCCTCGCTCGTAAAGCCACACCAACTCACGGAGTGAAGTGTGGCTCAAGTGTTGTTGGGACTCAAGTGAAGTGAGAATCGTTAACTAATGATAAAGCGAACCATGACTCACGGGATGACAGGATGTCCTCGCAACTCCCACCACATCTCGTAGACACTAGGCGAGAGGGGGGTGGGTAACTAAAGAAAGATGGGCATCTCTGGGTTTGGCATAATGCTAGATTGGCGACATGTGCTAGACAGGGATACGTCGGTATGCGGATGCAGGTCTTATCACCCGAAGTTGCCCCCGTTTGCTGGGCCAAGGCGATACGGGGCAAGGAATGCAAGGGGGTGGTGGTAGGGGGGGGTGGGGGGCATTGGGGGGCGTGGGATGCGACCTGCAGCCACGCGCTATTATTTGGCAAATCATAACTAGTTACAGAAGCAGATGTTGCGCATAAATTGGTCTCCATTGCCCTCCCTGGCCGCAATTGAAACGTTGCCACTGCTTGGTGTGGCTTATCTCGTCAAGCGGCTGGGACCGGCCGCTTCTTGGTCTCTTCCCAGGGGGGGTTCGCTCTCCCCCCCCCTCGGCTCCCACCCCGGGGCCGCCATCTCGAATCCGTCAAAGTTGAACGCGGGTGCAACCGAGCAGCCAACCAAGGTCCATGCCCCCAGACTCCGCGCGCTCTGCCATTCGCCCTTCTCCACGACGACCTGCGGCCGCTGGCCACTCCACAAGTCGCTCCCCAGAATCACATGCCGGGTGGAGGAGCGCCCATCGTCCCACGACAGCGACAGTCGCAGGGGCGCCCCGGCATAGTGGTGCCACACCTCGACGGCGTCGAGCACGCGGTGCCAGTGTGAGGGCCCGGCGTCGCCCTCGAGCAGGTAGTAGATGCACGTCTTGTTCGACCGCGCTTTCCCGTCGCTGTCGTCGTCGGTCGACATCGAGGTGGCCTCGTCCCGGAACGTCTCGGCGTAATAGCCCTTCTCGGGGTGCGGGACCAGGTGGAGGGCCGCGATGACCTCTTGGGCTGTGGCGGGCGTCGGGGTGGTGCGTGTCACGGTCATGATGGGTCGATCGGGGGGCGAGAGGGGAGGACAGAACTAAGTATTATTGTCTTGATCGGATCTGGCCCGTAGTTTCGTTGTGGAAAACAACCAAACAATGCGACGAGAGAGGCGGGAGCCTCGCCTCGAAGCCGACTCCGTCGCCAGTATTTATCTCATCGAGTCGAAGGATTCAGCAGCCCGGATGCCCCGGCCACTTTCACGTTGCGGTGTGGTATCTGCTGCCTTCTGTTAATCAATCAAGCCCAAAATCAGCAATGGTGACTCTCGCCATCTTTCGGGCCGTCCGGTCCCCGGTCGCGGCTGCGGCCGAGGGTTGGAGCATGGGTTAAGGGGGGGGTCATGGACCAAGGGACAGGGGTTCTCCTTTTCCTTGTCGTCCCTGGCTCATGCCATTCGTCTCCCCCCCCCCACCTCTTCAACTTCCGATCTCTGACGTTGCCCCCCCATTCTCCTGCCACCCAAATCAGGGTGTGAAGCCTGATGACAAAGCCCCGGTGTGTTCCCCGAATCATTTGGCCCCTCGCTAAGCCCCATGGCGTTACGGTCATGCGGGTTACGGGCACAGTCGGTCCAGGAACAGATTCCCTGTCCATATCTGCGCAGCAACTCATCATCCCCTGTCCTGCCTGCCATTCTGTGCCTCTCGAAAGTGGCTCACCCGCGTTGCATCTGCTGGAACAACGGCCGAAGGGTCGCAGCTCGGAAACATGTTTTGGCGGGGTTGTTTGGGGTTATGGTTTGAGGATCTGCGTTATAGCCCCGGAGCTCAACGGCCGTGTCTCACTCAACCACCAGACCGAAAGATCCGTGATGCAAGATGAAAGCGTTTGCTCCCAAGATTACTTCCCTGCGTAGGTGGGTCCGGTCTCAGCCCCCCGGCTGGGATTTCCTAACCGGGGACCAACACGCATCCAGCTAGTTATTCAGGAGCAACCCGGCCCGTTTGCGGTCAGCAAACGCAGCTGGCTGGCTATAAGAACCGCCCAGGGACGCTCGACCTCGTGGCTGTTTGCTTCTGTTTGTCGATCGACACCTCCCACCTCCTTTTTCAAACCACCACCAACCTCACCATGGCGCGCCTCACCACCCTGCTCTCCCTCCTCGCCGTCACTGCGACGGGCCTCCTGCCCACGGCGCTCTCCCATCCAACCGAGTCGGAACCCCGCGGCGGGCGCCCCGTCGAGACGCGCCGGGCCTCGGACGTGGTCGCGCAGCTCGGCCTGACGCCCAACCCGGAGAAGGGCTACTTCAAGGAGACGTTCCGGGACACGCTGCTCATTAACAACGGCACGCGCTCGGCCAGCACGGCCATCTACTACCTGCTCGAGGGCGCCGCCGGCATCTCGGCGTGGCACCGCATCGACGCCGTCGAGGTGTGGCATTACTACGCCGGCGCGCCGTTGACGCTGTCGCTCTCGCGCAACGACGGGTCCGGTGTGAGGGATGTCGTGCTCGGCCCGGATGTCTTCCACGGCCAGCAGCCGCAGGTGGTGATTGCGTCGTGGGAGTGGCAGCGCGCGAAGAGCGAGGGCAGCTGGACGCTGGTTGGGACTACGGGTGGGTTTCCCCCCTCCTTTTCCCTCTCCGATTCAATGGTGATTGTGCTGACTTGGCGACAGTTGCTCCTGCTTTCGATCCCGCCTTCTACGAGTTTGGCGCGGATGGCTGGAACCCCCAGTAGATGGCGAGTTGAGCTGCCCGAAACGTGGGGGGTAGAACGAAAAAGATGGGCGGCGGAGTGGCGGTTCTTTTCCTAGACCAAAAGCGTGTCGTCCCCTGCTGTTGGGCATGGTTTTGGCATGCCAGCAGCAAGGGACTTTTTGAATTGTTGGTTCCCTGCCGGGGAGCGTGCTTAGAGACCTGCAGCATAATGAGCGAACATGTATGTAGTATGGCGTGGCATGGCGTGGCATGGCATCGCAGCGCACCCGCCGATAATCATAATCCGTCGCATCCGGCTGCGTCATGGCGGTCTCGAGCTAAGCTCACCAGGGCGACCTGCAGCTGCCAACCGGGATCGACCCGGGGCAATCTTGTGCGGGTTTGCTGCTTGAGGGATCTCCCGTCCGGAACCTCCCGGATCTCCCTTATCCCAGCATGGTGTGGTGGATTGGGCCTTGTGAGGCTGTGTGGCTCGCCGCGGCAGTGTAAGCTGTCTCAGTGAGACTACCTACCTAGTTACTCAGCCTCGTGAGTTGTCAGCCCTGCGCCCAAGACATGACTCAAGATGTCTCACTCGCTGTCTCGGGGATCGTCGCGTGAGACCCAGGAGCGGAGCGGGGTGTCTGTTCATGTTAGAGATTCGATAGCATGCGGCTCAAAACCTCTATGGTTGGCGTTTGGCATTTCTGGGCAAGAAGAAAAGCACTAGGGTGTGAATTCATGTACGGAATACAGGTTACTCTGGCAAGGTTTACTGTATCCAACTTGACAAGACAGGGTCATACGGTTGCACCCCGATTCCAGCACATCTCCATTGCAGCGTCCATCTTCCTTGATGACCCGATTCCCAGTGTGGCCGGTGACACTTATCGCCAACCGCGCCCGCTGGGTAGTCTACGGCAATTTCGAGAACGGCGATTACGCTCCCCACGAAGTGTTTTCGGCTGTGCCGTTCGCTTCCAGTGTTCGCATGTTCTTTTGCATCATTGCAACCCTCGACCTACATTGCCTCTAGTACGACATCACCTCCGCGTTCCTTCACGCGTTGGTCCCAAAGGGCACGAAGGTCTACGTCAATCAACCCACAGGTTTTGCTGACGGTACTAGGCGTGTGTGCATGCTCAACAAGGGCCTCTATGGTCTCCTGCGCGCGCTGCTCTGGTGGTTCCAAACCCTGGCGCCGGAGCTGGAGAATCTAGGCTTTGCTCCCCTGACCTCAGAGGGTTGCATCTTCACCAACAAAGCAACTGGCTCAATGCTACTGTTGTATGTTGACGATATGCGCATCACGGCCAACACTCTGGAGGACATCGACAACATGGCCAACATAATCGCCAATTTGTTCGCCCTGAGGCGTATGGGCGAGGCCCCGACTTTCTTAGGCTAATTACTCCATCATCCGCGACCGCAGCAACCACGTTATCTACCTGAGCTAGCACCTCTACGTCGACAAGATGATCGACGTTTCAACAAACATGGCCTGAACTTAGTCAAAACCCCATGGATTCCCAACAAGTTCACACTTCCTAAGACGTAGGATGTAGTCGAAGGTTCGACCAAGGGATACTAACAGGAAATCGGGTCGATCAACTTCCTTGCCAGCGGCACTCGCCTTGAACAGCAAGCCGAGAAGCTGTTGCAGATCCAAGAGCTGCAAATGCGTGGCATGACACGAGATGTTCAGAAGAATGAAGATATTACTCATGGAACCCTCGGCCGCGCTGGTACTTTCCAATCCCCTCGACCTGGCGGCGTCCCCGACGATGGGGTCGTCGAGGGGACGTGTAGAGACCACCAGATCCAAGAGGAACTTCGTCTTCTTATGATTGAGCATGGTGTCTTGGGTAGTCTGTCATTCGCCTCGTTCGCAGATCGCCTGGAGAGCGTGGAGTTTCCGTATCGGGATACGTTCCAGTAGATATACGACGAGTCGGATACATCTGAAAAGCCCTGGAGCAACTTTGCTGAGTGGCTGCGTACTGGATCTGGCATCTATTGGGTCAACGGCAAAGTCGGATCCGGAAAGTCGACCCCGATGAAATACATCTACGAAAACGATCGTACCCGGGAGGCGCTCGCTCACTGGGCTGGCTAGATGCCGCTCGACGTCTCAGGCTTCTCTTCTGGAACAGCGGAGACGAAAACCAAAAGTCCCAAAATGGCCTCCTCAGATCTCTCTTGGTTGACATACTTGGACGCCATCGCGACCTGCTCCCTGTCGTTATGCCCGACGCCTGGGCCGCATAGTCAGATCGGGCAGCAGCGCTCATCGAACAAAGGCTGCCTCGCAGCTCCCCGGTCTTGCCTCCGGAACCGAAACCGTGGACTCTGGCGGGGCTGAAGCTTGGGTTTCAGCGGCTGATGGACGCCATCCGTGGCAAGGCCAAACTCTGTGTATTCATCGATGGACTGGACGAGTATAGCCGGGATCACCTGGGCCTCATTGAACTTTTTCAGGAGTTGGCACAGCATGGTGACCTCACACTGTGCTTATCGAGCAGGCCCCTGTTGGCATTCTGCCACGCCTTTGGCGATCTACCGGGACTGAGGCTGCAGGACTTGACGCAAGGAGACGAGACATTGGCAGATACGTGCGAAATCGGCTCTGTTATGACAAGTATAAGCTGTCGAAGAAGTACTCAACAGAGGCTCGAGCGCTGGAAAAAGATATTGTGGAAAAGGTCCAAGGGGTCTTTCTCTAGGTCAAGCTTGTCGTCAGGTCTCTGGCTAAAGGCTTAGCCGACTACACCCGTATCTCCGACCTGAGGAAAAGAGTCGACTATCTCCCGGGAGACCTCGAGGCCTTATACGCATATATGCTGAGTAAGCTCACCGACCCATTCTACCACGAGCAGGCATCCCAGATCTTCCAAATCGTACAAGCCGCTCGCAATACGTCGTCGAGCAGTATCACCCTGCTGAAGCTGTTATAGGCCGAGGACGAGGACCAAAAATTGGCAGAGACGGCGCCAATCCAGCCCATCGACCGCGAGCAGATGCAAGAAAGATGCCAGGTCATGGACGCTCGTTCTAAATAGTGTCTGTGCGGGCTTGCTCGAGTCAACCGGTACCCAGTTTTCCGACATTGCCCACCGGACGCCACGGTTGTCTTCACAGAACCGTGTCTGATTGGATAATTATCGAAACCCGACGTGTGGGATGACATTCAGAGGCATACTGCGGGCTCAAGTTTCAGCCCAAACCTCTGTATGCTCAGGTCGTGCGTTCTGCAGCTGAAGACCTTGGAAGCCAATCCTCGTGTCCCCCTTGGACATGGGCATCATCGCTGATGCTCTACAATACGCCCGTACGACAGAGGCAGAGCTTGACTGTGGTTTTCCGAACCTGCTAGACCAGCTCGGCATTGTTGCTTCGTATCACTGGCGCGTGGGGAAGGCGAGGGCTCAGTATACTCACGCACGGGTGGTCGAAAAACGGCGGTCATGGTGCACGCCTCGTATCGAGCGCGCCAGCGCTCGAGGAGAACTGGCAATACCACAGCTGGCCGTTAAAAGTCCTGCAAAGCCTTCGGTATATTTCCGCGAGTTGTTCCCCGTGCCGACGCCGCTTCGGCCCGGATATTTGAGAAACTGGGGAGAACTCGACGATCGAGATCTTCCCTTCGACGGCATGCTCCTCGACAGTGATTCAGATATGGACAAGATGCAAAGCGGAGATAAAGATGTTGACTACGAGAGCCGGCATCTCCGAACGCTCACAGGATCTATGGGTGAGGAGGGGCGTCTTCACCATTGGTCGTACGGCGTTGAGCTCCCCGGGATCAAGACCATCAGAGAGGCTAGAACATTCTATAACGTCGCCAAAGATCTCGGCCTGTCCCATTACATCGCCGCCAAGGAGCAGTCCGGCGTGGTTGCCGACCACGATGTCAACTTGCACCTTCTCCAGCACGCCCTCTCAATATCGGGCAGCCGGGTTCCCGATCCTCGGTCTATCCAGGCAATCCTAGCCGCTGGCACAAACCCGAATTTCTCCTATGCCGGCATAACCCCTTGGGAGGCTTGCCTGACCACCGCGGCGTTACATTTGGCAACCAGGGGTGTCTCGTCCGAGTCGCGATGGAAACAGACCGCCAATACCTGGGCCCAAATTATGGAGGTCTTCCTAAAACACGGTGCAGATCCTGACCTGGTGACCGGTCCTCACCAGACTCTGGTCGGTCACCCGAGGCTCACCCCAGCGATCGTCATCAACATGTTTCCCGAGTCTCTGGCCACCTGGGCCGCTGAGTTGAACCAGCTGTTGGACAGCAAGGATGTGTTTGAAGGGGCAAAGAAGAGAAGAACGGCAGCGACATCGAGTAAGGATATCGTCGAGGACACGACCAAAGCCAGAATGGTATCGGCGGTTGGATGGCTCGGGTGGATAGTCTCATGGCTGCCCCTGTCTTAAAAAGTTGGAACCGCCATGACGAACTCGGACTGCCCAGGGCGCCCCCAGATGGCCAGCCCGTGACAGCTAGAGAAACAAAACGCCATATTGAACAATTCGTCATAGGCAACCGGTACGAAAGTATGTACGTGAACGGTCAGGCGGAACCGCCAGCGAGCCACTGGGAGGTCTGGTACCATATCGTTTAATTAGCCTTGATTCACCCTCGTGGTGAACTGAACAGCAATGTTTCCGGGCACGCAAAGAACGGACTTGGAATGCATTTGGGAATGGCTTCGCTGTGTGATGAGAAACACGCGGCACTGTCGGTGGTGACGCTGAGGATCAACAGCGGTCATGAGCGTGGGGGCGGGGAGGTGGACTCGCCTGTAGGTTGGTGATTCCGGGCAGCATCAAGCCCTCGGGCCTACCTCGACCCTGCGAGCAGGCACCAAGGTTTGCAAACGTGACGGCGTTGTGCATTGTGTTTGCCGCCAGGCTTTGCATCCAATGCCTTGGATGCTGGTTGGCAGCATGCAGCATCCCACCCACCCCCTCATTCTGCTTGGCGGAACGAGCTTGCGCGGCTCCTGCTCCCCTGTTCCATTTGCCTTGACCTTTCCCCCCAATTTCCTTTCCCGTGCATCCCACAGAGCCATTAAATACCATCCCTCTCCAGTTTCTCTTCGTGTGCCTCCCGCAGCAAGACCAGCTCCAACCACCACCTCCAACCACCACTACCCCCTTCCTCCTCCTCCTCCTCCTGTTCTCGTCATTATATCGACCGCACGATGGACATTTCAGTGTCTGTTATTGGGAAAGGACCCATCAGTCTCCCCCTCAAACGTGACGTGCCAATTCACATCGCCGTCACGATTCCCTTTTCCCTCTTGATGACGGACTTCGACCCAAACACCACCCCAGTCCCCCAAATGGAGCGGCCCCGATTCTGGTTGGGCACCCTCCTGTTTGGCCGCCGGTACGAACCTCCACGTTATGCATCGAGCAAGGCCCAGTTTCTGACGAATCCCATCCTTTGCGACCGTGTCTGGCCGAAGTTGAGTACGATACTCTTTGGACAAGAGGAGCGTTTCCTGTACTCCCACATGACTTCTGACGCCCGCGAATGGGAAAAGATTGGCACCGCGAATATCTTCTGGGTATGTGCTACGGGGATTACGGATGACGACATTAGCAATGTGAGAGCCGTTGTCCTGACGGCCAGTCCCGGCTTGGACGGCACAGGCGAGGGGGTTCTGTTCACGGTTGAGGAGATAGGCCAGACAGAGAAGGCAGCCTGGAAAAGGGCTTGGACGGCCATGCCCGCTTGGACGGTCCCGCCTTCGATCTGCGGGTAGGCCGATTTAGGCGAGTCTGATGCGGACCTTGCGATGGAGAGGAAGAACGGTGCGCTCTGTCGGCTGAAGGCGGGATTCGTTGAGCTTCCACTCTCCGGCGAGAAGGAGTGATTCGAGAGCGACTAGCGCCTTTCTACTCTAAGCCGGAAACTCGAAAGGTCACTGTGGGATGGGCAACTGGAAAGGTTTTTGCGGGATGGACAACTCGAAAGGTCACTGTGCGACGCACACAATAGTTAAGCAAAAATCACACCTGGGAACGGGGGGAGCGAAGGAAATGAGGAGGCCAGGGCCGAGCGAAGGCGATGAGGGAGGGAGAGAAAGTCGAGAGTACAAGAAAGCGACGTCGGAGAGGCTCTATTTATGCGGCGCGCACGGCGGGGCCGTGCGAGGACGCGAATCTGACGAAGCGCTTGCTAAACCCGGCGGGCGCGACAGCGTGTTCTGGATTACAATTTGAGGTGTTTAGATAGAGGAAATAGGGGTCAACCTGGACCCCAATTTTTACCCTAACTACCTACCTCACTGAAGAAACGACGACTCAGAATGATTCATCCCGTTTTTGATTGGCTGTTGCAGGTTCCGCAAGGCAAATGCGGTGGAGAAGTTCTCACCGCCGGAACTATAATTATCGCCTCGAGACATAACTCCATCACTCCCTGAGGCTGACACCTTACACACTCAGTGCCATACCCAATTCTACCAGACCTTCCACTCCCCCAACCATGGAAGACTACCCCCTCCTCACGGGCGTCCACGCCATCCCCCCCGCCCTCCTCGACCTCCGCCCCTCCGCCACCATCGACGCCCACCTCCTGCACCCCCCTCCCGTCACCACCGGCAGCCCCAAAAACATCTGGTTCTTCTGGCACTCGGGCTACGCGCACATGCACCCCTACACACAACGCACCGTCCGCGCCTGGCACCGCCGCTTCTCCAAGCAGGGCTGGACCGTCCGCGTCCTCGACCGGCATCCCGGCTCGCCCGGGAATATCGCCCACTTCCTCGACGTGCACGACGCCACGCTGTTTCCCCGCGCGTTTAGAGAGAACACGCTGACGGGCGCGTATGCCCGCCAGCATACGTCGGATCTCGTCCGCTGGCCGCTGTTGCTGCGCTATGGCGGGGTGTACGCCGATGTGGGGATGATGCAGATTGGGGATTTGGACGCGTTGTGGAATTGTACCGTGGGGGATGCGGACTCGCCGTTCGAGGTGCTTTCGTACAGCCCCGGCGGGGAGAAGTTGTACAGCCTGACGAACTATTTCCTTGCAGCAATGCCGGGGAATGCGCTGTTTGAGCGGTGCCATCGCCTGCTGCTCACGCTGTGGGCGGCGGAGGGTGGGAAGACCAGCACGGATGGGATGCATGCCAGTCCGTTGTTGAAGGGCGTGCCGTTGATGGGGGGCGAGCATACCATTATTGAGGCGGACGGGACGTTTATTGGGAAGGAGGAGACGAGTCGGCTGTTGACGGACTACATTATTCAAGGACAGGTTGCGTCGGCGGTGATGGGGTTGGTGGACGAGCAGGACGGGTGGGACGGGCCGGCGTACTGCGTGGAGCATGTCTACGCGTTGAACTTTATGGTTGGGTCGCAGTATATCAATGAGTTGACGGCGTGGGACGGGCAGAAGGCGTTTGACTTGATGTCGTTGCCGGTGCCGAAGGAAGGGGAGAAAGAGTCAGACGACCAGCGGGGGGCGCGCGAGATAGTGGAGGGGTGTTTGACCCGCAGCTTTGGGTTTAAGCTTGCCCATGGCCTTATTCTGCGGGTGAATAAGGTTACGCTGGGCTCTCTGTGGCGGGATAACCCGGGGTCGGACGTCGTGCCGGGGACGTATGCTGCCTGGCTGCGGCATGGGATCGAGCATTGGACTCAGGACGCAGTGCCGGAACGGCTGGAACTATCGTTGATTCCGCCGTCAAGGATAGGGAGGCTGCTTGGGGAGACAGAGCAACAATAGAGGGCGAGTGTCCTAGAATAAACAACAAACCATGCTACAGAAGCCCCAAGAGGTGAGACAGTGTACCGACGTAGTGAGACTGGACTGCCAAGTCCAAGCATCATCAAATCGGCAGTGTTACTCGCCTTGCCTCCTGACTGGTTCGCGCATCAGCAGTTCGGCTGGCCTCGTGGCGCCCCACCTTGCCATGGAACGCTCCAGAACTAGACCGGCACGATGGGTGGAGGAGAGAGGGCGGGGTACGGAGCGGAGAGCGAATATTCGTGTCCTGTTGATCCTTTCTGAAGTCTCCTTCGTCGCCTCAGCTCCCAACACCCCCAGCCAGCCTCTCATCCCGTCCAAAGTCAGGTAACTGTCTTGCTCACCACTCTGGGTTAACTCGGCACTGAAACTAACGATACCAGCCCACAACAATACAACCGACGCCATGCCCAAGCTCGAGTACATCGGCATTCTCAACTCTCAGCTGGACGAGAAGGATGTCGATGCGGTTGCCGTGTCCATGACCAAGGAGCTTGCCAAGACCCAGAACTTTCATGGGGTTGTGGTGTCGCCAATCTGGACTTGTGTTTTCAAGGTCCAATTCCCCTCGCTGCCTTCGCACTGGTCGGAGGAGTTTGTGGCAACAGAGGTGTTTGGATGCTTGCGCCAGGCTCTGGCGAACAATGACCTCGACGCGGACATGGCGGCTTGCGGTGCTGACTGGTGAGGGGGAAGGCTGAAGGTGTAAGTCGAGATGGGGTCAGGAATAGGCATTTAGGAACTGTCTACCGATTCAGCAGACAGACGGGTCACGGAGTGATCCAGTGTGAGAGAGGGAGCCAAGTGGAGGTCAATTCATCCGTTCAAATCACTCGTCTTTGTTCCCAGCTCATTACTCAAGGCCGAATATATATCCAAGACCCGCCGACCATCCCATCCGAAACGCCATCAAGAACATGCCACCTAACTCCCTTCACCCAACAAAAGAATCATTACCTCCTGACCACCCCCTTCCCTACCTCTCAACCCCCCCGACTACCTCCCCACCTTATCCTTCGTACGGCTGCTCCTTCCAAGGCTGCCCCTCCTCCTCCCCACCCCTTCCACCAACCACCCACGGCATCGCCCCGACAAACACCACCTCAAACCCAAACGCTAACCACTGCATCACCTGCAGCGTCCTGCCCGCCTTGATCACCACCTCCCCCTTCCCACTTGTCACACCCGCAGCGGCGTACTCGAGCGCGCTGGCCGCCTGCGTAGTCGCGAGGGCCGCGGCAAAAGCCAGCGCAGCCGACCCAGCCAGCAAACCATACGTCGCGCGGCGGATGATGACGCTGCGGCGGGGCTTGTCAAAACGCGCCGGGCTGCGGGCGTCGCGGTGCAGGAGGAAGAGCGCGGGCAGGCCCAGGAGGAAGAGGACGCCACCGCCGGCGAGGACGGAGATGAAGATGCGGGATTGGAGGTCGAGGGCGGTGGTGAGGAGAGTGGTAACTTCTGTGGCGTGGCGGGTGGTGTTGGAGGAGGAGGAGGAGGTGGTAGTGTTTTGGAGGGCGGGGAAGAGGTTGGTTGCGAGGGTGGTGGCGGATTTACCGGTGGCGGGCTCGCAGCGGGTGCCGGTGGTGTCGATGCCGCAGATGCCTGGGAGGGAGGTGTTAGTCTTGGATCAGGGGAAGCGGACGGAAAAGGGGGGAGTGCGTACCGAAGTAACCGATGCGGGCTTGGACGGGGGTCTCAGTCCCGTTGGTGCCGGTCGAGTTGGACCGCAGAGAGACGATGTAGATGTTGGGGATTGCGGGGGACGTCGACAGACATCCTGTCAAGGACAGAGCTGTGGGCAAGTCAGCAAGTGCCTCAGGTGGAGAGAGGGGGAGCAGGTGGGAACATACCATGAAAGACGATGATCGGGATGATCAACAGGAAAGGGACGATACGAAGCAGGCCGGCGGCTGTCATGTTGGGTTGGTACAGCTGATCGTGGGAAAAGATGAGTGGAACTGTTGGTGCGTCTTACGCTTCAGGTAGGCCTTTACAATGGTGGCGAGAGTCATGTTGGCGAAGTGTCGGGATGGACTCGGGATGATTTTATCTTGTTGGCCAGCAACAAAAGACACAAAGGACAAGGGCAACCGCAACGCCGTGAAAGATGGAATAATTAGGAAGAAAGAGACAATAAGAAAACAAGGACACAGGGAAACAACACAGCGTCAAGCCCAGGACAGAGTCGACAGTGGCATGAAGAGGAAGGGAAACGGTTCTTTGCCCGAGGGAGCTGCTGTTTTTAAGCGTCGCAGGATCAGGATCCCAACGGTCCCATTCTGGGAAGACTGCATCTGAATTGCATCTGACGATTCATGGCGGCCATGCTGGTCCCGTCTTTGGCTGCATCGACATGGACTGTTTGCACGAACGCGGTTGCGGCTCTCCCCTACGGTTGTCAAGTGATTCGCTGGGAGCGATCGAAACACGCGTGGTTCCCGCCAGGAACCGTTTGACGAGGCGCCAGCCGTGGGCCTCTCATTTCGGGAGGGCACACGACGACGCGACCCGAGGGAACGAGGAAGCGATTCGACGCGGCAAGCGACTGTCGCAGAATCCGCTCCACCAGGCGCTTAAACAAAGAACAAAGCCGCGCCAGTCGATCCCCTGTGGACCTGCCTGTGGCGATCCGCCAGGCCCTATTTTTAGTGCCTTCCCACTTGCCCAATAAAGACGCCGGACGGCTCGTTGGCCAATCATGGGTTGCACCCGATGTTTCAGTTCCAGGCGTCCTCAATTGGCGGTTCCCAATCAATGGATTTTGTTTACTTGCCAAAGATCCAAATGTGGGATTCGCCAATCCTGTCCAACCAACAAGAGTTCCCCGGTTTTTTCCTTTGCCCAAACCTAAAATCTCCAGAATCGGGAATAGCGTCATGCTTGCCCCGCCCAAGATTGCGCCATCACTCCGAGTCAACAGCCGTTCCCAAAACCCTAACCCGCAGTCTGGCCGTCGCTTTCCCTCACAACCCCAAAACACCACTGGGCGATGACGCGGATTGCCAAATTCACCTGGCATGGTCATCCGCCCGGGATACAACACAGCTGAACCTGCTTCCTCGACGGGCGTGATACGCATTGATGCCACACTTTGCCCAACTTAGGCTTCAGGGTCACGAGCTGGTTTGGTGATTGCCGTGGACGTGGTGTGCTAAACACCGGCGCGGGATGTCTTGGCGGGGTTGTGCTGGTGCATTGACCTCCTGACCGAACCCGCCTGCGGGTCGGGCAGCAATCACCACTTCAAGGCCCAATGCCGTGATCTTCTGTTCCAGACCAAAAGCGAACCATGGTTCTTCCAAGCCCAGCCAAGAATCACCGCTCCGATCCCAAACCAAGGCAGGACAACACCAAGGCCCCTTTGTTTCCGGTGTCATGAGTCAACAAACCCCCCTGTAAAGGTCTCCGCTGGCCGCCATTGGCAGAAACACTGATCGGTTCCAAACCCTCGCCGGCTTCGGGGGATGTCATTGCAAGGAGCCGTCAAATCTCGCACACTCCAAATCCAATGCCCCAGGTCTCCGATCCTCGGCTCTCAACAACTGACGCCCCCCCCCAAAAGTGAGAAACAAGCACTGCATCAACCAACCTACATCACCCACACCGGGCTCATGATCCCACCACCACCCAAAGCCAAGAACAGGGCTGCATACAGAGGGACCTTGACAGGCCTCCCTAGACCGCACCAGGAGGGGACCAGACCGAAGCTTGGCACCACCACCCCCTGAATCCCGCGCCATTACTGGCCTTCTCAACCCCATCCCCGCTGGAATCACCGACCCCCACAACAGGCTAGCCAGCCCCGCCTGTCGCCTTGCTCGTGAACATTTCCGATCTACCGACCCAGCGGTTCGCCGTGGTTCGCCATTTTCCCTCCCGCACCTTGCCGTGCGGGGCCGGAGAAAAAAGGGGGCGGGGATAGGGAGGGGGAAGGATGTGGAGATAGGATGGTTGGGAGGGGAGGGAGGTACCCCTTGGTACCTCCCCCTCGGCACCTCACGACCTTTTGGCGTGCTTGGCGTGGGGCTCTCTAGGCGGCCTTGCCTCGGGAGTGTGCCTCGCCGCCTTGCCTTGCCCTATCGTGTCTGCAAAGGGGCTGGCTGGATGGTTTGAGGATACGAGCGCGAGTGAGCGGGAGAGGGAGATGGCTGCCCGACTTATTTTTTGCGGTCCCCCTCCCCCTTTTGCTGGCATGCGGCTCATGGCCGGCGGTGCGGCGGCGGGCTGGAGGCCTCCACCCTCTCTCCTCCTGGCTCTTGCCCGCCCTTTTTTTCTTCTTTCCTTATCGGTTGGTTTTGGCTGGGATGCGGTGGGACGAGGGCTAGAAGAGCCGCATCGGTGTTTTTGATGGAAGAGTGGTTGGGACATGAGTGACTGGCTATTGGGAGCATGTCAAGGTTGTGGAGGAGAACACGGAAATGAGTTGCACAGGAGCGGGTGATGTTTACTTGTGCCAGCAGCACCAGAGTCTTGTCTTCATTACTCATTATTGAGATTTTCACTCGCTCAGTCTTGGCTGGAAACGCTGCATCCAAAACTCCTGTCCCCAAACGCCGTAGAAAAGGTCACAAACTTTTTGCCCGCCCACCATCAGTCTTGAGACTCCACTCATTCACATCGTCCGCATTAGCGTGCCTCCCAACTTCTTCCACGCCGATTTGCGTTTGCGGTCCTCCTCTGGAAGCGAAAGATTGTGCTTGTCCTTGACATGCGACCACAGGTTATCATCCCTGTTAAAAGTCGAGCTGCAAATCCAGCAGCGTACCCTCTGGGCCTCCACCTGGCCCGTCTTCCTCCGGTGTCCGTCCGTGTTGTTGTGTTTCTGCATCTTCCTGCGCGGGTTTGGGCCCTTGGGTCGCCACTCGCAGGCCGCGCAGAAGGTGGGCTCGGATTGCGTCCTCCTCCGCCTGACGGATTTCTTCGTCATGGCTCGCGGTTGGGCTGGAAGCACTGCATACTCGGAGAGTGGTGGGCTCGGAGGCTGGGCCGCAGGCTCCGGCACCACCGTGCCGCTGAGAATGGGAAAATCGAGGATGCTGCTAATTGCCGAGTTGTACGAGTGCTGTCGCCGCGGGAGGATCACCGGTTGCGGCCTTGGCTGTTGGGGAGGCGCAGGTGGATGCCGAGCAATGGACGGCCATGGGATATCCGGCACAATCGGTGGGGATTTCGCCCCGTCGATAACTTGTGCTGCATGCCACTGGCTCGGGGTTTGCTGAACGTTGAACGCGGTGGGCAACTCCAGGGGCTGCATCGACTGCATCGAGTGCAGGTTGACATAGGGCTGGGGGCCCGACGGCATCCCTGACTCCATGAGAGACACAATGCCCTCTGGCTCAGCAAACTGTTGTCCAGACGGCTGGCGGAACCACTGAGCCGGGCCCAAAGTGGAAGTGGAGCCGGGCAGCTCTGCCGCAGTGCTGGCCGCAGGCCACTGAGCGTTCTGCGCTGTGGACGAGCGCTGATACCAGGAGGCGACATCCCGATCATCAAACTCTCCGGGAGAGTCACAAAGGGGGGCTTCGGGGGCTGTGAACCCGGTTGCATCCGTGAAAATGGACGAGGGGTTGCTCGACATGGATGATTGAGGCGAGATGAACCGGTGGCTACCGGACGACGACATGGTAGACACACTGAGAGCCGACATGGCCGACATGTCCGTAAAGGAAGGGGTCGGCGGGCACGACGGCCACGGTTGCCCAGGCATGACGGGGTGGGTCACCTGGCCAGGAGGGACGTAGAGTCGAGAAACCTGAGAGCGCGGCGGGCGTGGCACCGGGGTGAACGGGGGCGACATGAGGGCGTTGGGGTTGTATGCGGCCGGAGGGCATCCAAGGTGTTGGGTCGAAGAACCAGAAGACATTGACCGGAGGGTCATCGGCGGGGCCGAGACGGCCGAGGCGGATGAGCTCATCGGAGAATAGCCAGACACACCGTGAGCGGCGAGCTCAGGGACGAAGGTGTAGCCTGGTTGGAGTTCGGCGGGGGCGGTTTCTGCTGACAGTTCTCCGACAGGGAAGTGAGGGCGGTCCTCACTCGGGGGATGCTCCTGCACCTGGCCCGGCTCCGATTCGGTGGCCTCCTCGTGCTTCTTGCGCGCACGGAGAGAGAGGGCGCGTTTCGTGAGGTTGCCGAGGAACGACTTTGTCCTTCCCCACGTGCTCTGCCCGCAGCGGCATTGGCATCGTTGCTCCAGCTCTGCCATGGAGACCTGGAAGTCATTGTAGAGCTGGTTGCACAGGTCACGGGCGTGAATGCAACTCGTGGGGTCGTGTTGTCTTGCGTCCTCTGTTAGATCCTGGAAACACGAACTCGACGGAACAAAATATTCACTTACCCGTAGTAGTAGCCGTAGCTGGAGGATGGAGATGCCGGGGATGAGTCCGCCTGCATGCCCGACATGGGCGAGGGAGGGGTTGCGGATTCCCAGTCAGCCAGTGCCTGGAGCCCTTCGTGGGCAAGAGGTGGCCGCGGGCCGGCGAAGTTGTCGTTGGCGGCCATGTGGAAAAGTGCTGGGGTTGGTCGATGTCTCTTGGTGCTGATCGTCAGGGAGAAGGACAATTTTCGCCAGGCGCTATTCTTGCCAGAGAAACTCTCAAGATATTATCGTGGCTGAGCCCTGGTGACAACAGAGGCCTTTTATGTTGAACCGCGGAGGAGCTGGCAGCTCATCTCGCCGGTTTGTGCCATGGCAAGCTGGCCGGACCCACAGTCGATAGGTCTCGACATCTCTTGACTCGCATGTCCAAGGTCCAAGACGGGCTCGCCAGATTGGATCGGGGCCGACGGCATCGCTGCCAGTGGATGCGTGTGCCTGAGGTCCAGACCTGGAAAGATACCGTGCAGGTACCTGAAGTACCTCCTCACCGTGGGGCGATGTCCCTCGCTGCCATTGATTGGTTGTTGTCCGGCGAGGCTTCGGTCGTGTTTGGATGACGCCGTTCTTGGTCCGGGTCGGGAGGGTGTAAGACTTTTCAAGGCGGACAGGGGGCTTGGATGCCTTCAAACGAAGGCCCGGTGAGGTACATGAGTTGACCGAGCAAAGGGCTGGATGTGATTGGTGGCGTGGCCTGATCGGCTTGGCGACGGGATGCTTCAGTTGTCTGGGAGGGGAGGGCGGGGTGGTGGTGGAAGGTCTATGATGAGAGTAATCAGGCGTGCCGGGTCACGGAATGTACCGGAAGGGCCAGCGCCAGATACGGCGAAGAGGGAACTAGGAGCGCGAACGCGTCAGTCAGGGCTCTTGTCAACAGCAAGGCACGAGGCCGGGTACCTAAGCAAGCCAGATGGCCCACGCCAAGCTAGCCGTGGTGGCTCGAAACAGAAACGCGGCCTGGCTCGCCGAGTAGGCATCCTACGCTCTCGACTTGGAATCCGGCATTGCTGACATCCGGGCAAAGGGACGCACCAAGGGGCGGAAAACGGGCGGCAATTCGACAGAAAAAAAGGGCAAGAGTTTGCAAAGCCAAAAAGGCCGACTAGAGCCTCAACAAAAAAGCGCACGGAAAGGACTACGGTTTATACTCTGGCCATCGATGCTCCGCCCCTTTCCATCCCCAGCACGGTGGCCACACAAAATTGGCCAGGAGGGGCAGTGTCAAGGACGGCTTGGGTCTGAATTGTTCAGCTCTTGCGGGGTTGTTTCGCAGGACCCAATCATGTTGTTTGCCGCCCCAGCCTTGCCGCTGTTTGTGTGCCAGGGACTTGTGAGAGAGAGGCCTGGGGTCGAGGGTTGGGTCTCGCGAGTCGAGGCTGCGAAGGAGTCGAGGGCAAGCAGGCAGTTTTGGAGGATTCCTCATTTCCTTGTTCGCCCAGTTTCAAGGCGTTCGTATCGGGTCCGACTCTGCCCTGCTTCCACGACGAAATTGGCGGGAGTCGGGACGTCGAATGACGGGGAACGCGCGAGGGCACGCCAGGAGATGCGTCGTCGGTCGGTGGTGGTCGTCAAAGCGAGCGGGGTGCGAGGTCGAATGCAGGAGGCGCGGGGTGAACTTCAGGGTCCTCGATCCTTGGCCTGTGATTGGCCGCATGCCGAAGACCAGGAACTACGCTAATGCAGGCCCTTTCCTGCAGCAGAGGCCAAGCTCGGTCAGGTCCCGCCCAGTCGACATGCGCGAACCACACGACCACAGCTGGCGGGCGCAGGTTGCGGTCCCCAGGTTTCTAGGGGAAATGGACGATGGGGAAGCATGGCATGGTGATGGCACCTAGGTCAGTGAGTTGTGTGTCGCGCAGAGGTGCTGGCGCGCTGAGCAGAGGATAGGACGGAATCCTGGGGCAGCGGGATTGGCTTCTCTCGCCACCCATGTTTCATATTGCGCGGAGATTCACTCAGTTATCCAAACCACTTGTTCTTGAAATCGTGTGCAGCACTTGGTTCTCAAGCTGGCGAAAGCCACTGCCCAGGACGAGATGTGGGTTTGCTGCTGGAAAGTGGGGGCGGGGCCAGTGCTGTGGGGCCAGAAACTAACTTTCCTGTTTCTTGGTCCGCAGTGCTCTCCCTCTCTCCCTCTCTCGCAATGCCCAAACTCAAAGCAGGCTCTGAGCCTGGAACACCCCGACAGGATGTTGACGATGGGACCCAGGCCAACGAGTTTGGGGAGCGCATTGCCCTGCCCACTAGCCGTGTTTCCTTCCCTCCCTCCGTCCTCTCCCTTCCCCTCCAAAGATCACTGAGCTCTGCTTGGGCAACGCAAAATCTGCCTGCCCATTTTGTGCCTCGCTTCGCTGGGCTGGCGACAGCTCATTGTATCTTGCAGGGCAACACCAAATGACCACGGAAGAGAGAGGGAGCTGCTATTGCACTCAGTGTTGGAACTTGGGCAAGGGCTGGCTTGAATAGGTAGTCGAAGCAAGCTTGAGTGAGTTTCTCGCCATGAAGCAGCCATCGCTGCTGCGGGGTTCTTGAGTTGTGAGTGGCCGAGTGCCGGATGAGAACGGGGCCTTCCCAGGACCATCAACAAAAGCCGGCAAAGGGCGATGTTGGGCGGCCTCGGGCGATGGATGGGTGCTGGTCAGGGGACATCAAGGGCTGTCAGCACCGCCTTTCTTCCAGGGGTTGCTGCGCCGCAGCAAGCTCTCGCTCCCCACGCTAACTAACGCCCGCCCTCCCTCGCCCAGGCAGTCAACACCATGGAGCGCTGCGCAATGGCTGCGCACCCAGCAATGCCGCCCAGCACACCCCATTCGTCGGCCGCTGCGGCTGCAGGTCGGTCTCCCTTTTTCGGCCTTGTTGCTCCAACGGGACAGGAGTCGTGCTCCTCTGTGCTGCAGGCCGTCATGCCAATCGACGTCGTCCCGCCCTCTTCGCCCCAGGCAGCAAGCCCGCCTTGCAGATGGGAGCCAACCCACCCGTCTCCCTCAGACTGGCGACAGCCAACGAGATGCTCTCCCATGATATGCGTGTAACACCTCCCTGCTCTGAATGTGACCGCAGCCAGCCTTGTGGGGCCCTCAATCCGACCACTTCTGCCTCAGTCATCCCCCCCTCCCATCTCCATCCCCGCATCTGCACCCCTACCAACCCGCCGGCCTGCGCCTCTTGACACCTGGTTAAAAGCACCGTCAGTCCACGTTACTTGCCCCTCTCCTCTTCTGACCCGCCCGTTACACCACTGCTCGAGGACCGAGTCTTTCACCCGTCTTCTTCAGTGCCCTGACATATATCCTCGCCGTTGAACCCACAGCCCGTAATGGCCGACACCATGTCCAGGGGACGAAGCCCAGCACGGGCTGACGACGTTCCCGACGACGACGACTGGACCGTGTATAGCGACACCGAGAGCGTCTCGAGCTGCTCCACCGTCTCATTTAACTTCCTCGCGCTTCGGAACAGGCAAGAACGCGCGCCCACATTGTGAGTTGTCCCGCCAAGATAGCCCCTGTTAGATATGGTGAGACCAGTCTGCTAACTCCCACGTCAGCCGCTTCAAGCGAGGAGACCAGTCCAAGCCCGTCTACGAGGCATGGAACATCCATCACTTCCCGGACCGGCGGGAACCTGTCGGGGGCTCCAAGGTGCTCGGCATCAAGCTCGAGCAGTACGAAGACATCGCCGGCCGCGCCGACGTGAGGCCGCAGCCGTCAACCCAGACCGAGCTCGCCGACATGCACCTCCAGGCTATTGACGGCTACCGCGCCAAGCACAAGCGGTGCTGGGCGTCGCGGGCCATCCGCGGCCGGGGCAAGTCGTACGAGCAGGACCTCGACGAGCGCTGCAGGGAACTGCCCACAGACGTGCAGACCGCCGTGACCCAGCTCCTCCTCGACCGGGGCAAGGCCACCTCGACCCGCTACCGAAGTCGGGTCTGGACCGTCGTCGTCATGCGAGAGCAGCTCCGGAACCGATTCTCGCAGGCCGACTTTCCCGAAGTAAAACGGCACAAGCTGCGGTTCTGGAAGAACACCAAGCCCGAGACACACAGGCTGTACACAATTGTCCTGCGCGGCGCCGAGACCAAGGTGGCCAACACCGACGACCCCATCACCAGCTTCGAGCCGCTCTCCAACCCCTGGATCCAATTCGACAGCACCGAGATCCGCCGCAGGGCCCACCAGGAGCGCCAGGAGCGCGAGGACCGGCGCAGCAAGCGGCACGTCCCGACCCCGTCGTACCGCACCGGCTCGGTGTCCTACCGGGTCCGGTCCCCATCATACGGGACCCGCGCGCGCTCCGTCTCGCCGCCGTCGTACCGGACTTGGCGGCCGCGCTACGACTCCCCTAGCAACCGCGACGAGTCGCCGCCGCCGTACCGCCGCAGCACCCGGAGCGTCTCGCCCATCCGCTACCGCCGCGGCAGCTCCACCATCGGCAGCCGCTCACCCAGCGTCCGCATCCGCGTGGTCCCGCGCTACGATCCGTCCGCCGTTGAGGACGCCCCCTTCCCCCCGACCCCGCCCGAATCGTTCACTCCGCCCCCGGGCGTGTCCACCTACCAGCGCCCGGGCATGTCCATCCCCCCCCCCCCTCCTCCCCCCCCCCCCCCCCCCCCCCCCCCGCCCTTTCCTGCCCCCTTCATCAGCCCCTTCCACCCGCGACCACCTGCCTTCTTCCCTCCACACCTCCCCCACTCCCCGTATGCCGGCCCGGCAGGGAGCCCGAGGAATTACTTCCCGCCGCCCGCCGCCCCCCCTCTCCCCGGGCTGCCCCACACCCACGCGACCTGCCCCAGCTGCCGCGCGACGCGCCCCTGCGAGCACTTCTACCCGCACGCTTCCTGCAACCGCCCCGTCCTCCACCACGACGGCGTGCCCTACCACCCGCCGTGCGTCACCTGCGCGGCGCTCGAGTTCCAGCAGAACCGGCAACAGCAGCGGCTACATGACCGGCACGAGCAGCAGCTCGAGCGCATGCGCAACGCGCTGGCCCAGCGCATCCAGCGCGAGCAGCTGCAGCGGATGGAGAGGGAGAATCTGGTGATGGCCGGTGGTGCCGGGGCTGGAGTCGGGTCGTCGTTCGGCCCGCCCCCGACGTTCTACCCCCCTGGTCTGGGCCGGATGGCGCCGCCGAGTTACATGCCGTACGCGCCGTCGGTGCCGTCGACTACCGGGTCGTCGTCGTCGCGGGCGCCGTCGTGGTACGGGCAGCCGGTGCCGCCGGCGCCGAACCCGTTCTCGCCGCTTTCGACGCCGCCGCTGACGAGCGCGGGGGGGTCGAGCCCGGTTTCGTCGAGAGCGAGGACGCCGGTTGTGGAGGCCGAGGGGGGCGTGCAGGTTGTTCCTGGGAGCGTGGTGGATGGGGAGGGGAGGGTGCCGATGTCGCCGACGGTTGTGGATGTCGAGGAGTGATGCGATTTCAGGTGTGTTTTTGGGGGGTCAAGGTGGTGAGGCGTTGATGGGTTAGGATGGTTCAGGGAGGAAGGGGGTGGACGGGGTGTCTGGGCCTGGGTTGGACCATTTGGGATGATGTGACACGATTATTATGACCTGGTGGTTGTTTCTTCTCGATGCTGTAGTTTTCGGGTATATTTCTGGCAATTGGTCGCTTGCTCACAATTCAATTATTTAACCTCTCAAAACATCGACTCTTTGCCACTCAATAAGTCAGACCCACAATTCTTCCTCGCCCCACCCAACCCATCCAAAAAAGCGGGTCCCAATTCCAACCCATCAGTCCGCCGAAAAATTTCCAGAAAACAAAACCACCGCCCAAACCACGACCATCACCACCACCACACCCATCCCGTCCACCACCCACCAACCTACCGCCCACCATGCATCTCATGTACCTCCCCGAGGCCAACGGCTCCGGCCGCCGCTACACCCTCAAGAAGGTGCTGGACGGGCAGGTGACCAAGTCGGCGCACCCGGCGCGCTTCTCGCCCGACGACAAGTGGTCGCGCCACCGCATCGCCGTGCGCAAACGCTTCGCCGTGCTGCTGGCGCAGCAGCAGGAGCAGAGTGCGTTTTTCCCGATTGTTGTGGGTGATGTTGGGGGTTGGGATGGGATGCTAATGCTATTGGCAGAGTAAACGCGGACGAGATTGGTGATGGTTGGACCTGGGTTGGGATTGCGGTTCGGCAGAGCAGGAGGGGGCGATTCCTACCAACGGTGACGGCTACCAACGACGACGATTCAACCGATCGACGGAAGAAATGGCAGACGATGCCTAGCGGCTTTGCGATAGTCTCGTAGCCGCAGCTAGTGACCAGTCTCGTGATGCATCCCAAACCGCGGTCGGAAGGATACCACGGGGACAGTGGGATGGGTGGTGGAATACCAGCTGGGCGTGTCCTTGAGCTCAGACTCGGAGGCAGAAAAACAGGTCGGCGTTGGGTTGGTTAAGGGGGTTTACACAGGCGTTACGGGTCTCGACAGGCTTGCTTCATCACGCAGGATTGCAATAATTGTGTTGCCACAGCATCATTTATTTGCCTGGTTGTTCGATGTGTCTGTTCGATTCCATCACCTCCTCTTCTTCGCGTTAATATTGCGACTCGCCCCAACCTTGATCCTCCCGTTGCCCGAATTCCTTGACCCGCCCAAGATGCTCGGCAGATAGTCCTGGTCCATCAAGTCCCGCGCCTTCGTCCGACGCTCTTCGTCCAATTGCTTGGTGTACTCCTTCTGGTCCTCCGCCAGGATCAAGTCCCTGCCCCAGCCGTTCTTGCCGCCCCCCTTGACGTTGGCGCCTTTCCCGTTCGCGGTGCCGTGTGTGGGCTTCGGGATGCTGTACACGTTGCCACGGTTGTTGTACTGGAAGTTCTTCTTGAGGTGGAGCGTGAAGTTGCCCGCGGCATCGGTGCTGCACGAAACGCGTGTCAAGGTGGGCTGGCCGCAAGACGGGCAGAACTGCTTCGACATGTCCCGGCAGACCTTGAAGCAGCCGTGGCAGCGCAACACCCAGGTCTTGAGGTATGTGATGCGGTCGAAGCGGGTATCCAACAGGCTGAGGTTGTCAGCAGGGTCCCGCCATGGCTCTACGCAAGTTTGCTTACTTCAGGTTTATCCTCAGGGCCACGTTCCTCATAGCCATATCTCCGGTGATCAAGGCTGCTTGAAGCACCTTCTCTACTGGCTGCGGTACCGTATACGCGTTCTCGCGAGCCTGGACCTTCCTGATATTGTTCGGGGCTGTGCCTACTGTTAGCAGATGCAGAGGGCAGAAATAGAGGGTTCAGGAAACAAACTAATCCATTCCCCGTCTCCATCATCCTCTTCCTCTGTTGTCGCCTCCTCGTCGTCTATTGTTGAGGGAGCCACTACCGATTCGTTTATGCTGAGATCTTGGACTTGCTCGGAGAGAGAGTCGCCGGTCGTTTGCTCAGGGGCGGGGGCAGCTTCACTTCCTGCCTCGGTGGGGGGATGCCCATGTTCCCTTGTCGGCTCAGATGCTGGTGACCCTGAGGATGTGTTGTCCGTCGTGGGCTCGTCGACTCCCGCCTCCGCTTTCCCCGGGGGCTTCCCGTTCACCGTCTGTTGGTTCGGCTCCCGTCGCAACCGCCACTGGATACCGCCGTGTTAGGGGGTGGAACATGGATGCTCAAGTGAGTTGTAACCTACATCGCCTCCATTCCGCTCCAACTCCAAGTCATATGTCAGGGCAAGGAGGTGGATGTCGGGCTTGGATAAGACCTGGAGATCGCCAGTCCGCTTCGCAAAGTTGGTGATGAACTGGATCGACTCGGGCCGGGGGTTGCGGAGCTTCAGAAACGGAGACAGGGTGGTCTGGAAGCGGGATCTTGTCGCCTCATCGCGAACTGCGCGCCGTTAGCACCAGAACCAGACCAGCGAAGGGGCTTGGCCGGTGCAGCCTACTCTCGGTGACCACGGCAGGGATAGTATAGAGCGCCTCGGCTTGGGCAAGCAACGTCGATACAGTCGGGTCATTCTTGATGATGGCGTTTGCATCGATAACCAGCGAGTGAACGGGTTTGGACGGTGCCGCTGCCGTCAAGGGCGCAGATGGCGATGGGGCGTCTGTGGTGGGGGCGGGGTTCTGCGGGTTGGCGCCCTCGGTTTGCGCCTGGGCGGCGGGTTCGGTCGCGGGTTGCTCCATGGCTGGAAATGTTACGGTGCGTGGATCAGGGTGGCTTCGCCCAGTGGTCTTATTGTCAGGAAGTCGGCTGCCAGGACTGGGACCATCCGAGTGTCTGCCTGTGTCTGGAGTCGTCGCAAGTGTCCTGATTTTCTAAAATTCAGGTGGGGTTGACTGGCAGAATTTTGGGTGTTTGTGGGGCGGTGAAACAGCCACTGATGCCCGCCAAGCATCCGAACCCACTGTGCTTCAGCCCTGCCGCCGCTGTAAGTGCCTTGGTCTCTGCTTCAACCACCAACAATCGCAGAACCACATCGACGCAGCGGCTCTGGAGTTGGGAATCAACACTGGCCGCCGTGGGGCCGGTTGGCTACTACCTACGTAATTTGGGTGCGAAGTTTTAATTTTGTCCAAGGAGATCCGATTCACCCACGGACAAGAAAGCAGGCTCACAGCCCAGGCAGCACTGGCTCCCCGTGCAATGGGCGGTCTCAAAACGATGATGTTGTCATTTGTTGGAAGACGTTGCCCTGTATGGTGGGCATTCATCAACAACCTTCCACTCAATCACGGGGCCCGAGAGAGAAAGAAGGACAGGGTCAAGTCTCCCCTCGCTGAGCTCTGAGCATCCAGAGACGGAAATGTACGCGGGATGGCCGGGCATCCTGCTCCAAGGTTTCCGGATCCGGCGGCGGCACAGCAAGCCGCCCAAGCCCGGCTGCGGTTGCGACGCTGCTTGCCAAGAAGCTCCCGGATGCAGATACGAGCTTCACCGCGCCCCGAGGACCCTTCAACCCTCCCGTGAGCACGTTAAAATACATTGCAAACTGCTGACTTCTGCTTCAGGGTCTCAGTCAGACGGCAGAATTGTAGTCCGCCCGCAGGTGCCGTCGAGGCACCTGAGACATCACCTCTTGGCTCGGACATAACTCGCCGATCACCACCCGATCCAAGATGCACTTCTCGGTTCTCGCCGGACTTACCTCATCGATCCCCCCGTTCCACTCAGCCCCAGAGGGCTTCCACCTGGCTTGGCGGTTCCCTGAAGGAGACAAGATCAGCGGGAGCTCCCGACATGGCGCCACCCTGGGCCCGACACTGCCATGTGGGTGCCTTCGGCTGCGGCGGCGTGCTCGACGAGGCAATGTAACACCAAGGGACCAGCCGTCCCCCGCACTGTTACCCTCTCGACGTCTGTCTCACTGGGGGCGCACAACAATACGATACTGCGCGTCTGACAGGATGCTGCCGATCCCCCATCCGAGCTGGATCCTACCCTGGTGTCTGTAGCACATGACTTGCACAAACCACCAACACGCCACCAGGACTGGCTTACACCGCGAAGGAGCCAGATCTGGAGTCTCGTATTAGGATATCACTTACTCGATTGAAATGTCCAACCGATGACATGGCGAGGGATGGACCAACAGGAAGGCAGGAACCCTTGGAGGGCCGTGGTGTTGCTATTTCGAGAACGGAGGACGGAAGAGGGCAGCCATGAAGTGCCGCTTAGAAGTCAGTGTGACTACGACCGATGAACTGATGAAGGAAGGGTGTAGTATTAAGGGGTTATTCAAAGTATAAAAGCCCGCTGTTGTCACTCAGTCCAACACCATCCCACCACCACCAGCATCAAGGTTTCACTCAAGTCACTCGCTCAGTCTCACCAACCACCCATCCAACTCAACTCAACCACCTTCCAACCCAACTTACCCACCCTCACAACCACCCAACTCAACCACCCACCCAACCAACACCATGCTTCCGCACACCCTCCTCCTCGCCGCCCTGGCAACCACCGCCACCGCCCTGGGCAAAGCCCGCGTCGTCAACAACTGCGCCACCACCGTCCACGTCTGGTCCGTGGGCAGCGCCATCGCCGGGCCCTACGCCCTCTCCCCGACAGGGGGCTACTATGCCGAGGAGTTCTCCAAGGACCCGGTGACGGGCGGGCGGGCGCTCAAGATCACGCGCGCCGCCGACGGCTTGTACACGGGGGCGCCGCAAACGATTTTTGCTTACAATCTGGATGGGGCCGGGGTGTGGTATGATTTGAGTGATGTGTTTGGGGACGCGTTTGTGGGGAGCAAGTTGGTCGTGGCGAGCCAGGATGAGACGTGCCAGAGCATTATTTGGCCCACCGGGGTGCCCCCGGCGGGGAGCCAGGTGAAGGTTTGTGGGAATGGGAAGGATGTGGTGCTTACGCTTTGTGCTTGAATTTTGGGAGAGGAAGGGGGTGGGACAAAATTGAGGGGGGGGGGAGGGGTTGAGTGGGAGGAGGTGTGGACGGGTGTGAATTGGTAGTTTTAATCAATATGCTCGAGACTGTAGCCGAGGGTACCAGCACACGGGTTCTTGTTACTATCTGGTATCTCATGCTCTAATGAAGAACTACTCATTCATCACGGATAGGCTGGGAACCCAATCCAAACCAGCATTCTTACTCAGTTGCCCTTGCCCGGAGTATCGTCGCACCTACGGCTCTTAATGAGCGTAGCCGTGTCGAGAACAGTGTTGTTGCTGCTGGAAATAAAGCTCGTGCTCAGGTGGGTGTGGTTGTGCACGGTGAACAAGCTCCAGCCATACGCAACGATGACCTCGCGGGACGTCTTCACATACGGAGTGGCCGGTGCGTCAAGGCCATCGTAGTGGCCAGCTGCACCATTGACAATGTACCAGGGAGCAATGGGGTCGGCGGTGATCTCCTGCGTGGTAAAGTTGGCGATGGCAGCGTGGCGCTCGTAAAAGTGCTGGTGGCCGTGGAGCACAAGGTCGACGCCGTTGGCAATGAGGATGGGCTCAAAGGCGGCCTGGCACTCGAGGCAGACCTTGTTGCTGACATACCACGGACGGTGGCCGGCGGCGACAACCCAGGGGGTCTTCTTGCGGTCAACAGCGGCGAGGTCCTTCTTCAGCCAGGCGAGCTGGGCGCCGGAAGGGGCAAACGGGCCGGCGTTCTCGGCACCCGAGCCGCCGGGCTCGTCGGGAGCGTTGGGGAAGTCGGTCTCGGTGTTGAACATGACAAAGTGCACCATGCCGTGGTCGAACGAGTACCAGAAGTTCTCGAGGCCGCCGGACGAGGCGGCGGGCATGCTGGTGGGAGAAATTAGCATGAGTAGCGGAAAGGGAGGTCACTTCGGCAAGCGGAGCACATACTTCCAGTGGTGGCGGTAGCCGGTAAAGTTAAGCTGGCCGGGCAGGCAGATGCTCAGGTCGCTGCCATTGTCGCAGTTGGCCTCATGGTTCCCTTGGTTGCCGTCCAGGTTAGCAAACGATCAACATCGTGTGCCAGATTATCACTCACCAGGGCCAACCATGTAGGGCTTGGTGCTGGACAGCTCCTCGACCTGGTCGTAGAACTCGTTGAGGATCTTGTCGTACTCGGCCCCCTGGTCCGACAGGTTCAGGGGCTTGACGTATCCGGCCTTCTCCTCCTTGAGCCAGGCGTCGGCATAGGCAATGTCGCCAACTAGCGGAGACCAATCAATGAGTTACAACAACAGAGCATTGTTCAGCGAATGTTACCACGTACTGTGCCAGATGAAATCATACTTGCTCTTCAAGGCCGCCAGTGACTGAATGGTGGTCAAGTCGCCGGGGTTGAGGGGGTGGGCGCCACCTTTGCCGACGGTGGTACTGAGACCGTCCGGGCCAAACGTGCCCATGTCGCCGATCATGGCAAAGGAAAAGGGGGTGTCGTCGCCAGCCTTGCGCGAGGCGGTGAAAGTGTAGGTCTGGGTGGCACAGTCGGGCCGGTAGTAGTAGGTGGTGTCGGCCTCGAGGTTGGTGAGCACAACATGGTTGTTGTAGGTGGACGAGGTGGGATAGGTGGTGGAGATGTCAGACTGAGCATCGCGGTTCAGGTTCTGATTCTTGCCGAAGTGCACGGTGGGGTTGGCAAGGCGAGTCTTGGTGTTCCAGCTGATGGCCATCCCCTTGTCGCCGGCATAGGCGACGCGGATCTGGAAAGGGGCGGTGGCGAGGGTGCATTCGGTGGGGGGGTTCTTGGGGTCAGCCAGTGCGGTGTTGCCAATGAGGGCCACCGCGGCGGCGACGGCGAGCCTGGAGAACATGGCAGGCATGGACGTGGGCGTAGGTGAGGCGGGCCGGGTGGATGTGCTCACCAGCCGTGGACGGGCCAGAGGTTTGCGCCCGGGACACTGGCCAGTTATCTAGTTGTCACATCTGGCAGCACCCGCCTGTGGCATCAGCCTGTGCTCCATACATCCATCATGACCGAACACGAGTGACAGGCAGACAGACAGACACATGCATGCGGGAGGCTTGTCCAGAGCCCTCGACTAGGCGGATCTTGGCGTAGCGAACAAGCTTTGGGCGCCACGGCAGCGGGCGCGGGGGTGACCCCCGTCCATCAGAGCCCCGTCGGCCCCAACCAGGGCTTGTCCGGCTCCCACGTGCCAAGCCCGGTTCGGCGCGTGTGCCAAGGGCCGGTGCGGCTGGAATTGCCGACGACGCTGCAATCTCGCGTGCTCGGTGTCCGAAAACGGCGTGTTTAGGGCCCAGGAGGTATCCATTGGAACTAATTGCTAGGGACACGGGATCGCTCAACACGGCAAAGTTCAACGGCAAGGATGTATTCCTGTTGCAGATTACAGGCAGAGAAGCAATGTGGATGAGGATGGAGATGTTTTTGCTGAGAGCAGGAGCCGCGAGAGATGGTGTTGTGATCGGGGAAAAGTAGGCATCTTCGCACAAACCGCCGGATAACTAAATTTTATCAGCAGAATTGGGGGCCAGACTGCGGCCAAGCCCACAAAGAAAAACACCTGTACTCGGATTCTTGCGCATCTCGACAAACTCCAAACTCGCAAAACAACGAGGCGTGGGTTCCCGTCTCCCACAGCAAATCCGCCACGGCCCCCACGTCGACCAACACTCTATTTTCCATTCATGGCCTCGATCAGCAGCGTGTCGTACGTCTTTTCGGCCTTTTCCCGCGCCGACTCGCGCCCATAGCCGTCGCCCTTCGCGTCTGGATCGGCGCCGCGCTGCACGAGCAGCCTCACCATGGCTTCGTTCCCCGTCGCTGTGCAGTTCCAAAGCAGCTTGTTCCCGATGATCGCCCCACGGTCCAGTAGCAGGTTCACCATATCGACCTTGCCCGCTCGCGCCACCGACGAAAGCGCCTGCTCCGTACCCGTCTTGGCCGCGCTCTCGGCACAGTGGTTCAGGAGCAACGTCAGCAGCGCTGTTCCGTCTCGGTCTCGGCTGCCGCCACACGCCGCCGAGAGCGCGTCGCCGCCGTAGCTCGATGTCTTGGCCGGATCCGCCCCTGCCTCGAGCAGCGCCCGCACCTTGGACATCCACTCCTCCAACACCGTCGGGTCCCTCTCCCTCACCGCCTCAGAAACAGCCTTTGCGAGTGGTAGCCACTGCGATCGGTGCGTCGCCTGGTCAAACACGCTTCTCGTCGTCTTCTTCTCGGGCGGGTTGCCTGCTATGTTGCGGTTCGGGTCCGCTCCGGCATCGAGGAGCAGCTGCACGCCCTTGGGGGGACATTTCTCGACCGCGTGCAGCAGTGCCGTCTCCCCGATGCTGTCCATGCCAGGGGGTATCCCCACGTCATCTGCAGAGCGCGGGGGCGCCGCCGCCCCGTGGTCGAGCAGCAGCCGGAGCATCTCCATGTTGCCGTTCCGCGCCGCGAGCTGCAGTGGCGTGTGGCACACCTTCAGGCCCGACACGTCCTCCCCCTTGGCCAGCCGCTCGCGCGCCATGTCCACGTCGTCGTTGTCGACCGCGTACTGAAGCGGCGACTGCATGTACCCAGGCGGCGCGTACTTGTACGACGACCGCACGTTGCCCTCAGCGCCCTCGCCATACAGCCACTTGACCACCTCGGGGCCCGCCGACGCTCCCGCGTACCGCAGCCACTCTTGCAGCACCTGCTGCCTCCTGCGCTCGCCGCGCGCCTTGCCCGATCCGAGCAGAACCCGCAGTACCTCCTTGCTCTGCTCCAGCTCAGCCTCCTCTTTTGGGGACCGGCTGTACGCGCGGCTGCGCCACCCCAGCGAGGCAAGCGCCAGTTGCTCCATCGTGTTGCCGCGCGTCCCGTGGCGCATGGCCTGGCTATCCGCGCCGGCCTCGATGAGCAGGGCGACGTCATTGGCGCTGGTGTTCTCGATCGCGTGGTAAAGCGCCTCTTGCATGTCGGCGCCCGCCCCTGCCCCAGCCTTGATCAACGCTGCCGCCGCCGCTGACGACTTCCACTTGGTCGCCTCGGCGAGGAGCTGGCCGAGCTTCTCGGTCGTTGGCGGGGAGGGGACTATCTGTGCTGGGCGCGAGAGCATCGAGGCCATCGAGGCTCCGCGCTCCGCCGTGGTGGCAAAGTCAAGCTGGGCGAGGTGGACCTTGGCGCCGGCCTGCTCGACCAGATACGCCACCATATCGGCCTTCTCCGCCATGAGCGCGTGGTACACGGGCGTCAAGGGGAACCCGCGAGAGTCCATGCCGGAGTCCTGGTTGACGTCGACGCCGTTCGCCACGAGCAGCTCGGCCATGGCCACCGAGGACCGGCACGCCACCCAATGGATTGCCGCCTCGCCCTTGGAGTCGGGCTTGTTCAGGTCGGCCCCGTGGTCCAAGAGCAGCTGCGCAGTTTCGAAGTCATCCTGGTACACGGCGGCGAGCAGCGGCACGCGGTTCGGTCCGTCTGGGTCGGCCCCGCGGTCGAGGAGGATGCGCGTGATGGTGTGATGCTTGCCAAAGATGGACGAGTAGAGCGCGATGGCCGAGAACCGGCCTTCGGCGGTGAAGGCAGGGGACTTGGAGCGGATCCCCTTCGCGCCGCTGCCGGGCGCAGCATCGCTGCCTAGCGAGTCTAGGAGTATCGTCACCAGCTCCTCGTCGTCGGCGTCGATGGCCTGGTGGAGGGCGTTGAAGCCCTGTTGATTTCGTGGCCTGGACCCGAATGTATACTGTGCGCCGTGCTCGACCAGCCATCGAGCCATCGGAAGGTTCCTGGCTTTAGCGGCAATGTCGAGTGGCAGCCCACCATATCCATCAACATTCAGGTCCTGTCCCTGCTCATGGAGCAGCTTGACGAGTTCGAGCTGCCCCGCAGCCACCGCCATGTTCAAGGGCGGGGACTTGGCGAATCGAGCCTGGGCGCCGCGATCCAGCAGCAGCCGCACCATCCGCTCGTCGCCCTTTTCTGTTGCGATGTGGAGGGCCGTCCTGCTTTCGCCGTCGCCGCGTACGGGCACATCGATGACACTGCTGTCACTGCTGAGCAAAACCTCTACGATGTCATAACTCTGGGCTGCCACAGCCACGTGCAAGGCATTCCGTCCCGCTGGATTAGCCGTGGACACCCTGAGGCCAACGTCCAGCAGTTCAGAGACGACTGCCTTGTCCTTCTGATCCTCAACAGCCCAGTGAAGCGCCGTCCGCCCACCCCCCGCCACCGACACATCCGCCCCGTACCGCACGAGAAGCCGAACCATCTCCGGGCTCGATACATACGAGAGTGGGACCCTCCCCACAGCATCCGCTCCGTCAACATGAGCACCAGCTCCCAGGAGCAGCTCCACAGCCACGAGGTTGCCCGCCCGCACGGCGAGATGGAGCGGCGTCGCGCCTGTCCCCGATGCCCTCGCGTTCAGCCGCGCCGTGCCCGGTCGGAGAAGCTCCCGCACCACGATGCGGTTGCCCTGCTCGGCGGCGCAGTGCAGCGGGGTGAGAAGCCGCGCGTCCTCGGCACGGGCGGAGGCCCCGCCAGAGAGGAGCTTGATGACGCAGGCTTCGCTGCCGGAGCGGGCGGCGTGGTGGAGAGGGGTTTGGTCGTTCGCGTCGGGCTGGTTGGCGTCGGCGCCGGCGGCGAGGAGGGAGGTTAGGGCTGCGAGGTCGTCGCGCTTGGCAGCATGGTGGAGGGGGAAGGTGGGTGGCGTGAGGTCGCTTTCGTCGGCCCCTTTTTCCAGCGCTGCCGATGCCTTGGCCTTCGGCTCGGCCTGGGGTTCACTTTTCGAACTGCCCAACAGCCGTTTCTCGGCCTCGGTGAGTCGGGCATTGGACTGATCGTCCAGCGACAAGGAGGAGATGTACTTGATGCACTTGGACAGCTCCTCCTTGTCCGCCGCCGTTGTCTCGTCCAATATCGGCTGGCTCAGCATGGCCGCGCGCTCGAGCAGCTCGAGCATCCCCTTGGCGAGATCCTGGCTGCGCGTGGTCGAGCCCGTAATCTCCCCAGAGAGCATGCTCCAGGAAGCGTCCCGCAAGAGGGACACGAGCTCGTGGAGCAGTTTACCCGCCTCGGCGGGTGGGAGTGAGGTGTCGTTCTCCATCAGAGCCAACGCTTTGTCGGCAGTGTCCCACCATTTTCCCGAGGAGATGTTGTTGCGGCCAAGTGACCCGGCCACCTGTCGCAGATTTTGGATGAGCTCGGCGTCGACCTCTGCCGCGGGGGTTTTTGTTGACGACTTCTTGTCCTGGGTATCCCCGTCATAGTCATCATCCTCCTCCTCTGTGTCCTCGCCAAAGTCGTAGTCCTCGGAATCATCTTCGGGCGGGAGGCAGCAAGAGCCACAGAAACGTGAGGGTAGCCCCGTTCGTTGATCCCTCGCCACAATGACTTCCAATAGCTCCACCGCCGTCGGCCTGTCCCTCCGCTCCCTCTCCAGCATGTTTGCAATCCACTTCAGCGGCGCGCTGTCAGCCTTGGTCGCGCCCTTCCCCTCCAACAGCTGCATCCACTCCCGATTCGCCTCGTCGTTCGTCCGATACACCAGGCTCTCGCTGCCGTGGCTCTCGTAGAACTCCCGCATGGCCGGGAGCGTCACGCCCTTCAGGACCGTGACCATCTCAAGGAAGACGCAGCCGAGCGACCACACGTCGGATGACGCGCCGCGCGGCTCGTGGTCGGCGACCTCGGGCGCGGCGTACCGAGGCGTCAACGCCGAGGGGGCGCCCTTGGTCGTCGACCGCGACAGCTCGGCCCAGTCGAGCGACAGCCCAAAGTCGGTCAGCAGCGGGCCCCGCCCGGCCATGACCAGGATGTTCTGCGGCTTGATGTCCTTGTGCCTGATCTGCGACGAGTGGAGGTAATTCAGCGCCGACGCGAGGCACCCAAAGAAGGTCCTCAGCAGCCCCCTCTTCTCAGCCGCCGGCAAGCCCGCAATCCCCCCTGCCTTCGCCTCCTCCTCTACCGCATCCAACCCTCCCATGAACCAGCCCAAATCCCCCTCCGCCACAGGCGCCATCAAAATCCCCAGATGCCCCTCCGCCGTGTAGCTCCCGACGTACTCGACGACATGCCCATGCCGCAACCGCTTCAGCACCCCCAACTCCCCCAAAAACGCCCGCATATGCACTCCCGCCTTGGGCCCCGCCCGCCCCGTCCCCTTGATAATCCCCCGCGGCAGCCTCTTCCGCGCATATTCCTTCCCGCTGACCCTGCTCACCACGCGATCTACATTCCCAAACCCGCCCGCCCCCAGCCCACCCTTGCTCTCAAACGGCATGACCTCGTCCACGCCAAAATGGAGATGCTTGCCCCGCTCACCTTTTTCGAGATCCACACCTTTGGTCAGGACAAGCGGCTGCGCTTTGATAAACGCTGCGCGGATGTCGAGGGGGATGGAAGAGGGGAGTGAGCCGAGGGTGAACGGGAGGTAGTGGTCGGTGATGGATAGGGGGAGGAAAATGGTGTCGAGAAGGGGGAGTTGGTTGAGCAGGCGGAGGAGGGTGTAGAGGCGTGGGATGGGGGCGTAGAGAGGGTGGAGCGGGGTGAGGAGGTGGGAGATGTGCTGGAGGTCGGTGTCTGTTAGGGGGGTGGTGCGGGGGAGAGGGGGCTCGGAGGAGGAGGGGTCGGAGGGTGTTGGGTTGGAGGGTGGGGGCTCGGTGAAGAAGCTGTCGAGGATTGGGAGGGAGGCGGTCGGGGAGGCCATCTTGGTGTTGTTGAGTGTACTCCGTGTCTTGTAAGGATGGAACTTTGTGTTGCGGTCTTGAGACTGGACGTCAACGGGGCTCTGTCTGATAAAGGCTCAGGACCATCCTTGACTTTAAAACGGCGCGGGACCTGCGAAAAGGAGGTCCGACAACGTGCATAGCGGGGGCTGTGGCTCTCAGCCGCTGCGGCATTGTGACCAGGCATTGGCCACAGAGGGCCTCACGATGTGACATGGAGGCGTTAATTTGTCGGCTTGGAGCCTATGGGGTTTTAAAGATGCATCCCAAATGGCATCGTCTCCTGACCCCTCCCTACCCCTCCCGCCCCTCGAATTTGGTGCCTCGCTTGGGCCGAAGAGAAAGCTTAAATTCCACTTGGCAACTCTATCTGGACGGTCTTGCATGCAGTTCACAGAATGATCTTGGCGTGATAGAAACTCATCAGAGTCATCATGGATCCGCTATCCGTTGCTGGCCTCGCCATCGGGGTCGTGGGGCTCACTTTTCAGCTCTTCTCGGGCTGCGTCACAGGTTTGTTGGCGCCTTACATCCCTCAAGTCACCACTCTCTAACTAAGATAAACGCGGTGCAGCATACCAGCTCCTTCTCGACGCAAATGACATGCCGGAGCGGTACCAATATCTCTGGGTGCGTCTCCAGATGGAGCAGCACAAGCTCCTCGACTGGGCCCGGATCGCCAACCTCAGCGAGGACGACGCAACCCTCAGCTCCGGCCTTCGGCTGAGCAGACACCTCATCAACGATGCACTGCACCAGATTGAGGTCCTGCTCCTTGATCTGAGCGGCCTCCGCACGCGCTACAAGCTGACACTCGTGGCTGAGGGCCCAGGAGCAGCGGGCAAAGGCCACACCGAGACAGCGGCAGCCATTGCTGAAACAGCCCCTAGCTCCGGCCGCGAGATCAAGGCCAAGGCTCTCGACCTCATTGCCAAGTCGCGGCGGTACCCGACCCGTCTGCGGTGGGCGGCCTTTGACGCCGACAAGTTTGCGTCGCTCCTCGCGGACCTGACGGCACTCAACGACAACATGATGTACTTCCTTGAGACGGACCAGAAGCGCGTTGCCTTCCAGCTGCAGCAGGCGTCGTTCATGCGCATCCTACAGGTCAGCGACAAAGTGGACGAGCTTATCGATCTGGTGTCGTCGCTGGAGGTTGCGGGCAAGGGGGCACGCATCCAGGGGCCGTCCGCGGTTCCTGGAGATACCTCCTCATCGGACCCCGCCTCGTCCGCACGGCAGACCCAGGAACAGCGGTTGGTCCGGCTGGCGCGATTCAAGGCGCTTTCCGTAGTCGTTGAGGGACAAAACTCAGCCGACCCCCGCGCTACAAGCCTGCGTCAGTCGACGACCAGCAACCTGGAGATCGACACCGCTGGGCTTGTTGGCCTCGACGCGGAAGACGATTCCACCACCGAATCACGCGGATGGTACACCTACCGCGGCGGCGGCGTCTGGGTCGAGTGGAAGACCTACATTGGCCAAGGCCTCGACTCGCTCCCGCCCTCCTACGTCGAAGACCGCGTCCGCAAGCTCGCCGCCCTCCTACACAACGACCAAAAGCCCTCCGAGTTCCGCGTGCCCGACTGCCTCGGCTACGTGCACCAACCCGAGCTCGAACGATTCGGCTACGTCTTCCGCTGGCCAGACATCACCACCCCGACCACTCCCTCCCACCCCCCAACCTCCCTGCACACCCTCCTCCACACCCTCCCCTGCATGCCCCCCCTCGGCACGCGCATCGCCATCATGCGCACCATCGCCACCTCCATCTGGTACCTCCACGCAACCAACTGGCTGCACAAAGGCCTGCGGAGCGACAACGTCCTCTTCCACCTGCCCCCCTCCACCCCATCCCCCATGGCACAGACGACACCCTACCTCTCCGGGTTTGAATACGCCCGCCCCTCGTCGGCGTCGGAACGCACGGAGAAACCCCTCGCCCGCCACCTTCCGCATGAACTCTACCGCCACCCGCGCGTGCAGTTCGATCTCCCGCGGGAATCGACCATCATTTTCTCCAACCCGTCGGGACAGCAGCAGGGAAAGCGCCGCGGGTTCCGCAAGCGCCACGATCTCTACGCCCTCGGGGTTGTGCTGCTGGAGGTTGCGCTGTGGGAGCCGGTGTATAAGCTGCTCGGTCTGGAGGGGGAGGGGGAGGTGACGCCGCGGGTGGTGCGGGGCGCGTGGGAGGCACTGGCAGAGGTGAGGGGGTATGAGGGGCGGTTGAGAGGGATGGTGGGGGATGGGGTGGCCGAGGCGGTGGTGGTGTGTATTGGTGGGAGGTTGGTTGCTGGGAAGGAGGGAGGGGAGGAGGATGGAGGGGATGAGGTGTTACTGCAGGCGGCGTTGGGGGAGAGGGTGGTAGGGGTGTTGGAGGGGGTTGTTGTTTAGAGAGAAGGGGGAGTGTTGAGTGGAGGTGGCAGATAGAATGTCTTGATGACTTCTCTTGGGAATCAGTGCTGTACAGCTTGGCATCGTTCCTCCACGAAGTATGGTTGGAATTTGACGTTGCCATCGGATCAGATGCAGCCTCTTCGGGGTATCCGCTGAAACTAAGCTGTCAGTCCCTGGTGTTTTGTCTCTATGAAGTGGTCTCGGTAGACACCTATTTTTAGCAGGACATACTATCTATCCATGGATGGAGTTAACTTCAAAGTGAAGATGGAGCCGGGGCTATGGAAATAAGGTCATGACAACGACCAAGATGTGGCCTGATGTATGGGACAATGCGCTGCTGAGTTTGTCTGACGATGTCCTCGGGGACTTGGGTGCTCGACTCCAAATTCTTGGCTGATTCTGTTGTCGGAGCACCAAGCTTTCACATCATAACGAAAAACCAGAGAACAGAAAGCTTGTTTTATTTTGAGTAGCCAGGGGTCGTGTCAGTGTCACTCCAGCCATGTGCGAATTGTCGATCTTGCCCCTCTGAGTGTTCTAGACCCATGCTTAAACTTGCCGTGTACGAATAGGAGCCGTCGCGGGGAGGCTGGAAATGGTGAAACAGGGGTCGTCAACCACAGAGTCATAGTTCATAGCGCCCAAACAATCCAGGTTTGGCCTTCGCGCCCTTCCACGCCTGAGACGGCCGCCACGTTCCAGAAGCTTGCCGCACAGATCCGAACGCGCATCATGAATGGGTGGGAAGTGGAAGATGGAAGCGGAATGAGCTCCGAGCATCACAGCCACCAATCGCATATAAAGACCCAGCGAGCGAAGAGGACGGTAAACGAGTCTTGCCCAGCAGTATTATCCTCACCAACAGCAAACCACAAGCTTTAAGCACCATCCTCACCAACCTATCATCCACTAAGCCTACCGCCACCATGCACACCCCAGCCCCCCTCCTCCTCCTCACCCTCCTCACAACCCTCATCTCCGCCGAGGAGCTCAAAGCCAGCGACGTCCCCACAGCGTGCTCCACCATCTGCGGCCCCATCGTCACCCTCACCAACACGTGCGACATCAACCCCGACTCCGAATCCTCCTCCGCCGGCGGGAAACTTCGGCGCCGATTCCTCTACCTCCGCGATCCCAAGGACGACGATGGGGACGATAAGGGCGGCAACGGCAAGGAATCCCCCGATGACGAGTCCGACGAGCCCATCGAGGCCCAGTGCATCTGCACCAATAAGAGCTTCAACGTCCAGCGCGTCGCAGCGCTTTGTGCCGCCTGTCTGACCCAGAATGGCGGCGAGACAGAGGGTAAGACACCAACACCATGACACCCACCAACCTCTCAAACCACATCGCTAACACCTCACAGACATGAACAAAATAATGTCCCAATGCACTTTCGCCTCCACCACCTACGTACCTGCCGCCACAACCGCCGTAGCAGGCATCACCGTCCTCGCGACCAAGCCAGCCGCCACCGATGTCACAGCCGCCACCAACATCAAAACAACCACCAGCACCGGGTCCGCGGCCTCCAGCACAGGCACAGGTTCAAGCTCAAGCTCAAACTCAAACTCAGGGAAGACGTCCGACTCCCCCGCCACAGCTCGAAGAGGGACAGCAGCGGTAGTCGCCGCTGCTCTGGTAATGGGATTCGCTTCGTTGATGTGATGCTACCGCTCTCCAAGGTACTTAGTTCATGCAAAGACCAAGGATTAAACATCCCTCCCGTACCCCGCCTGTGTGTCCATGTTTCTTCCTGTCTTCTCTCATACTGTGTTTTGCCTCCCGCAGAGGCGAAGCAATGACCAAGGGATCAGCCAAGGCTGGACTCTGTGGTCCATCTCAAAGTAAACGGAGGACCTTGAAAGGCAGCGGCTTTGTCTCACCGTTGGCCTCCTCCTTCTCGCCCTTGGTTTCCTCCTCCTCTCCCTTCGATTCCGCCTTGTCTCCATTGGTCTTCTTTGTCTCCCCACTTCCCTCCTTCTTTGTCTCCCCGTTCGCCGCCTTGTCCGCATGATCCTGACCCTCCTTCACGATACCCTCTTCGCCCTCCCCATGGCCATTCTCAGTGTTCCTGGCAACCCTGACCGTGGTAATCTCGCCAGTTTGGTCCCCGATATCATAAAAAAGCTCGACAGGGAAACCAGGGGGGAGCGCGGCAACAGCCTGTCCAACTGTGCCGTTGGAGTTGTCTTGGGGGGTGAGTGGGTGATTTTTCTTCGCTGTGCCCCCCATGTCCTCGCCCCCGCCATTCGAAGCCTGCTTGTAGTTGTCTTGGGGAGGAATTGGACGGCCTTCCCTCACGGTGTCCGCCTTGTCCTGCCCACCACCATTAGGAGTGTCCTGACCAGCCTCACCCGTCATGCCCTCAGCAGGCCCAAGGGCCTCGGCGAAAAGCTCAGGGGGAACTCCCTCGGGGATCACGGTGATGACCTGTCTAATTTTGCTCTTGGAGTTGTCGTCTTGGGGGGGCAGGGGCCTGTCGAGTTCCTGCATGATCGCGCCTGCGAACTGATCGGCCAGTTGCTGCGGTGTACCTCCACCCTTAGGCGGCTGGACGGTGAGGACCGTGGTCGCGGGGCGTCCGTCGGCGTGGTTAATTTCCTGCCTCGTGACAAGATTGCGGTTGATGTTGGGCTCCGGGCGCCAGTCCGGCTCGCCCCTTTCGATCTTTTGCAGCTTGACGACCGCCCTGCTCCCCAATGTCAGTCACCCATGTGCCGAGAAGGATCTAGAAGCGAGCGTCGATTGACCTGATCAAACTTTAAACAACGAGGAACGCAAGAATGCCTGAAAGGGCAGGAAAAAAACAGAGTAGACGTAGACTGGCGCTGGAGAGAGAGAAAAGGGAAATTATAACTCACCACTCGCGGTTCATGTCCGCCTCCCACTTGGTCGCCTGCATTTTCCTAGCCAGTGCAACCGAGTTGGCGGCAAACAGCTCGATCTTCTCGATGAAGAACCAGGCGATGAACTTGAACCAGTTCTTACCCGGGTTCTCTCCACGTGCGGTGTAGACAGCGAACGGCTCGTGGTTCTCAGGGGCCCACTGGACGCTGGGAGTGCCGACGGTGGCTGCCTTGGGGAGCTCGAAGCTCTCAGACATCCAGTCGCCGGGCACAATGAGGGAGCTGATGCTGCCATCCTCGTCGAAGCACTCGACGTCCGGGCCATCCTCGATGCCGTAATGGCCAAACTTGATCGTCTCGGTCAGGCGAGCAGAAATGCCGTCCATCACCTGGTCGAAGTCCATCTCCTTGTGGTTCGCGACGAGGACGGCCTTCTTCTTGGCGTAGCCGGGCAGGAGGTCGAGGCGCGACTTGATGTAAATGGTGTCATCGTCCTTCCAGTGGATCTGGTTGGCGGTGTAGATGAGTGCGTACGCGATGGCATCGGGCTTGTCCTCGCTGGCATTGATGGTGCTGAGCTGGGCCGGGTCGCAGTCGACTGCCTTGGGGTTGAAGTGGTGGAAGATGTGCTTGGGCACGTAGCTGGAACAGCATCCGTCAGCGTCAGCCAGCTCCGAAGCCGTTCGCATTCGACAACAACAATGGCTTACGATTCCCTCATAGGCCGCCTAGGCCACCCCTGCACATTATGCCCACCATTTGCAGAACCATTCGTGCCATTGGCCACCGGGTTGCCGTTGTTCAGGACTCCATTGTCACGGCCGCCAGCGCCATGGAAACCACCACGAGGAAAGTCGCGACCCCAGCCGCCACGCCCAACCCCGCGGCCGCCGCGACCGCCGCGCCCGCCACCCCCACCACGGGTATTGGCATACGGAGCGCGATGCATGTTGGATATGGATGCTCGCGCAGTAAAAGAACTCAGAATCGTAGGGAGGGACGCGTCGTCGAGGTTGAGCGGAACTGACAAAACGGCCGACTTTGCAAAACGGAAAAAGACAAAGAGAGTGTTGCGGGAACACTTGAAGAGAGAAACAGAATATCAAGACCTTAAGTTGAACGTAGATCCGGCTGGTGATGCCAGCAGTCGGAAGAATGGTGATGTTGAACTTCTGGTTGCAGTTGTGATAACGACGCCTTTTCAAGCCCGGAAGATGCGCATGTGGATGGGGCAGACCTGCACAATGGATGAAGGAAACCGACAATAATGCGCAAAGTCTGCAGGTCGAATCGTCCGCCAGAGGGAGGAAAGAAAAGAAAGGAGGAAGGAGATCGCGTCACGCAGCTGGGTTGGCTCTCCAGTGAAGGAAGGCACCACCAAGGAACTCCCACCCAGACGAAAAATGAATGGGAGGGAAGATGCAAGGCAAGGACAGGAGCAGTGTGACCATCGCGTCCCAAGAGAACCCACACAGCTTAAAAGATGCCTTTCACGTCAATCACAGCATGTTGTTGCGGCAGGATGACAACCGACATGACCAGGCGAGGGAATTGGTGTTGGCCATCCCGGCGATACCTCAACTGTGAAAGCTGGACAGAATGGCTGAGGAGGCTTGATCTGGGCTGATTCCTCTCACAGCACTCTTGTAAATGGATTACAGATGCAAAGCAAACCTGTGCAGTGGCCAGATGAGCAACCCCACGAAGGACTCAAGCTGTTCAGTTCAGGTTGTAGGAGACCCAAGCGTTGGTATTCAGCTGCTCTCACGCATCCCATCCCAGCAAGCCAACAAAAGAGCAGCACAGAAAGCTGACAGACAAAAATCCAAATCCGCCGGCATCAATCGCGCGGGGGAAAATGCAGTACACACCACACACAAACAACTCTCTCCCGCCTACCCAATCAAAAGCCTGGCCGCCAGTGTGTCCCCTGATCCCTTTTGACCCGAAGCCACCAAACCATCCAACAACAACTCCCTCGCCGTCTAAAACACCGTCCCGTCGCTGTCAATCAAGATCGGTGGTTCCTTGGTATTTGGCCTGCTGACCTCGGCGATTTCTCGGCCTCCCTGAATCACGATTGTCAGTCACTTGCAACCTCGACACCTCATACACTTCGGGGTGGTTAACTAACCTTCCAGCTCCCCGCCTCCAACACCTGCGCCAGGCTCAACTCATTCCCCGCCAGCTCGACCCTCAGCGCCTTATTCACCTCGAGCGTCAACAAATCCAAGAACCCCACCGTCACCCCGCGCCACTCCACAATCACATCATCGCCCGGCTCAAACATGGGCGCGACCTCGACCCCGCCCGTCCCCGTCCGCTGGCTGTACTCGGCATAGTGCTTCAGCCCGCGCTCCTCGTCCTCCGCCTTGAGCGTCAGCACCCCCATATCCACAAACAGACCCCCATTCCTGTACTCGGGCAGGCCCGTCAGCAGTTCCTGCCCCGCAAACTGCATCTTCATGACACTCTGCATCGGCTGCATCAGCGAGTACGTCAGCCACTGCGTGAGCTTGTGGAACGGCAGGATGCTCTCCCAGGGCGCGACGCCGTTGGCCTGGCCCGTGGTGTTGGGGAAGGGCGAGAAGGTCGGCGAGGACGGCGACTGCGCCGGCTGCGGCATCGAGCTGCACGGCCAGGCGTCGCCGAGGGAGACGCCGTTGATGGCGGTGCGCGACGGCGGCCAGATGGGCGCCAGCCCCGTCATCAGCACGTTCCAGAGGACCGGCATGGGGACGATGATGACCGAGGATGCTTGCGTTGCTGGGTGCGAGAGGATGTGGTCTGATAGATGTGGGGTCAGTATACGGCGGGATATCGTGGGGAGGGAGAAGGAGCGGGAGCAGGGGGGTCCTTACCAAGCATGTTGCCCGGGCGGCCGTCCTCGCCAAAGAATTCTCTGTTCTCCATGGCCCGCCCGAGGCGGATCAGCAGCTGTGCCCGGCCCTCGATGCCCGCCATCTCATTCCCGGGGCCGGATTGCAGGCCCTGCGCGAGCGTCTCGACCGTCAACTGGCGGAGGCCCTCCTTGTCGACCTGGTACTTGTTGCTTGTGCCGGAGAAGAGGCCCTGCGGGATGTGTCAGAATCTGCTGGCGGATATACCGAAGGGGTGAGGAAGACGAACAGCCTTAAACATATCCAGCGTCGCGACCGCGATGCCCTCGGACCGCCTGTAGATGCGCCCGTTCTCGATGCTCTTGTACTTCCACTCGGTGCCGGCGCCCGCGTCCAGCAGCACGCTGACCAGGAAGAGGTCCAGCAGACGCTTGCACTTCTCCGTGTTGTCCACCTCCTCGGGCCACGTCGCCAGCATGTGGGCGATGCGGTCGCGCCCGCCCACGCCAAAGTGCTGGTACCGGCCGTGGCCGGGGATGGTCGTGAAGGGGGCATCGTAGTCTCGCTGTGAGGGAGAGGGAGCAATGCTGGTTAGCCGAGTACCTTGGGGGGGTTGATCGGGCACGCAGGGGCCGAGGATCGGGAAAAAAAGAGGCTTTTGCGAGGGGGTTCAACACCCCCTGCCACCCCCCCCCCCACGATCCTCTGACCGCATTCCGCCTCAATTCTGCCCAATTCTCCTCCCGGGCGCAGAGCCGCTCACCTTGATGATGTTGGAAACAAACGACACCACATCCGGGAACTTGCGCATGTCGACGTCAAAGTGGTGCAGCTCGTCGCGGTAGGCCTTGGCCGTAACGATCTTGCAGCGCTCGCGGACGGCGCCCAGGCTGCGCAGGTAGCCGGCCGGGTCAAGCTGCGGGTCGGGGGACCGGGGCATGGCGACGCTGAGCATGGGCCCCGGGGAGAAGGGCGTCAGCGGGGTGCCGGGCCCGCCCCCGCCGACGGTGCTGGTAGTGCCGGCCGAGGTGCGGTTCATGATGCGGGTGCTGGTGTTGATGGGGGTGATGATGCTCGACGAGCCCGACGTGAGCGACGACTTGGACTGCGAGCTGGACAGCGTCGGGGCCGGGTTGCTGGCGGCCTTGGGGGCCCTGTCCCTCCTCGAAAACAGGCCCATGGCTGGGTATTATGTGTGGAACGGCGTATGGCGCACAACGCACAGCGCAGAGCGCACAGTGGTCGGGTCGGGCTGCGGGATACGGGCGCGATCGGCCAGTGTCGGGCGGCGGCGGTCTGCAGGCGGCCGGGTCCGGATTCGACAGTGGGCACTGACAGGTGCGCTCGTGACTCGGTGGGGCAGCGGCTGGTCCTGCTGAAGGGGGCGCGATTGGGCGAGACGACGTGTGTGATACGGATATGGAACCTTGTCTGGCCCAGTCTGGGTGCCCTGTCGTCAAGAGGGAGAGTGTTGGCGCCGCGGGAGAGGGACGGTCAAGGGCAGCAGCAGCAGGCCTGCGTTGTCAGTGCAGCTGGAGGAGGAGGAGTCGAGTCGTCGTTGGCTCCCAGGTCGGCGGTTGTCCCAGTGGACGTGTTGGGGAAAAGGGTCGAGGGCGGGTTGGGCTGTCTGGCCAGTTTTGTTGTTCAAGCACCAGCGGCGGCAGCAGCAGCGTTCAATAGCGCAGGTCCCCGAAGTCAGGGGTGCGCTGCCGCAGGGGGGAAGGGAAGGGGGATAGAAGG
>MU855508.1:703-43444 GCA_033296695.1 Staphylotrichum tortipilum | reverse complement strand
GGGGGTTGGGGGCGGGCGGGTGGAGAGGGGTGGAGAGGACGTTTGAGAGTGAGTTTTCCTGGTATTTGGTGGTTTGCGCTGTGTTGTTTTGGTGTGGTTTTGGGGGGGGGGGCGCTGGTTTACGCAGCCGACCCTCCACCACACCAACCGTCACCATCGCGATCCAGAGAGAGCAAGCTTACTGACTACCGACCACAGTCCTCCAAGCCGAGATCGAGACGTGTATGAAGATGCTCGGCGCAAGGGACATTTCGGAGCTGGGCCCTCGCTTCGTGAGTCTACCTCCCACTTACCATCCCCATCATCCATCCCATCGCATGCTTAACCGACCCCTCTCGGGACTGACCTTTTCCGTCCCCACCTCCCCCAGATCAACACCCGCGCGGTGGAGCGAGATATTTTTGACGGCGACGCGGGGCTGGACCGGTCGGGCCTGTGGACTGCTACGGAGCCGACCCGCGCCGCCAAGCTGTGAGCTGGCTGGCCGGCCGGGCTCCCTGTTCATCTGAGGGTGGACTGACTCCATGTTTATCTGGGGGTGGAGGCATGGGGTAGATGGAGCGGGGGAGAGGGCTGGGGAGAGAGCTGGGGAGAGAGCTGGGGGAGATGGAGCCTGTCCCTGTCAAGTCTGCGGGGGAGTGAACATGGAAGCGGGACTCGTTTGCTTTTGTCTGTCCATCTATCTGGAGATGCGAATGTGTTTCGAGATTTGTGAACAAACCGAGGTGGTTGTGGTGGAGGTGGGGGAGGTGGGGGTGGAGGTGGAGCGCGGGCAGACGTTGAGGTTGTTTCTTCTGACATGTGAAGATGACGGCCTGGCCCCATCCCAGCACATCTCTCACCACACAGACACGCACCACCTGGACCCAGGCTGTGCCGTTTCGAGACGTCGCTAGAGACTGTTTCACCCCCCCTCCTGTTCGGCAACCCCTTCCAGGACCACCACCACCACCCTTCCACTCCCCTGCTTACCACCCCCCCGGCGGCTCCCCCTCCCTCAACAAAAAATAAACGGGCTGAAGCCGATCCGAGATGCATGGCGGTGATCTACCCCGGCACGGCTGATAGGCTAGTCTGCGGATATCGGGTAGATGGTGTGCACATGCCAGCCCGGGTTGGTGGGTTGGTGTGGTGGTTGTAATGGTGGTTACCCCTGAGTTTGTCTACTCCTCAGGTTACCATCAGCCTCCCAACCAAACCCACCAACGGATGCAACTACACCACCACCGCGATACGAAGTACATGCTCAGTCAATCCATCAATTGATCAAAATTCAAGCCAATATCACCACGTCCCACAACATACCCCCCCAGCCCAGCAAGACGCAAGGCCCCAACGGCCACCGCCCTGCGCCGCATCGCCCATCTCTTGGCCTGCATCAACTTCAGTAGAAACAGAACAGCATGTGCTTACCCACAGACACTTTGCCAACCAACCCCCCCCCATCCAAGTCCAGGCACGCCAAACTCAAAACCACACAGACAAACATGCTTATCCGTACCAGAGCACAGTCCGTCCTCGGCAGCATGCGCTCGCTCGCTCGCTCGGATGGCCGGCTGCTGGTTGGGAGGCTGTGCAACGCAACACAGCACAACACCACAGGCCTAACATGCCATGCTTCTAGAAGCAACCCCCCCCCCCCTCTCCCTCTCCGGCAAGGCAAAGGGGCCGTGCAGGTCCCATCCATCCAGGGACATTGCTCATCAGGAACATGTTTTAGACATTCACCATCTGTTTTTAGACAAACTTGATTCGTTTCAAAACCTTCAGCCAGGTCCAGGTCCAGGTCCAGGCCGGTTCAAGCACGGGCGACTGAGCCAGGGACCTGGTCCTGGCTGGTTCGTTCGGTTTCACGTCGGTCTCCGGTCTGACTTGGGATGAGCGGGCTTGCGCCTTGGTCATGGTCTTGGTTTTGGAATCCTGGTTTGGGATCATATCCGCGGCGGCTTGTCGAGATATTGGTGATTTTGACTCAACGGTTGTTTTGTTTTATTTTGAGGCTCGGCCGGGCTGGGAAGGGGAAAGGGGGGGGGGGGGGGTGGCTGGGAGGGAAATATGGTTGAAACAACCGAGGAGATCACACAATCTTTGCATCTTTGCAATTGCTGTTGCTTGCTTGCCTGCTTGTGCTCTCCCGTGCTGGTCGTGGTGCTGGTGGCAAGGTCTGTTTTTTTTTAGACAACTTTCTCATACACACGATGGATGCATGTCCCTACTACCTTCAACCCAAGTACCACCGCCTTGTTGCAGGCAGGCCGTGTGTCATCACATCACGGCTGTTTGCGCCGGACAGGGGATGGGCAAAGGGCTTGGCTGTGCCCAGGAGAATACGCCCGATGACAAATGTGTTGGTCGACAGCGGCGACGAGTTGGACGATGCCGTTGTTGCTCCCCCTTATTGGCGTGCAATCGTTCTGTTAGGAGGTACAGATTCCCGATGCGGTGTGTCGCATCGCCTCATAGCGCATGGCAAGGCAGGGACTTTGCCACTCGCTCGTTCTTCGGTCGAATCGTTTGACGAGTTGGGCACGCACAACCACACCACAAAAAGGGCCGTTGGAAGGTTTGTGGCTTGCCAGGACTTTCTTTCAGGGCACTGCCAGGCTTTCCTGCCGGGCTGCTGCCCCTAACGTTAACACCGACGGCTGCAGCACCACACCTTCCCCGCGTGGCCTCCCAGCGCAACGTGTGGCTGCCCTCTCCACGGTGGCGTTCGATCGCGCTGGTTCCTCTGGCTCCTTCGCAGAGGCCGATTGGCCCGCACCGTTTGATTTGGGAAGGTGTGAGGTCATGCAAGCCCTGGCCAATGACGGGCCAGGGCCTGAGCTGGGGGGGATGTGGCTTGCGGGAAGAGGTGGGACAACAAGGGATGGATGGACGGGAGGGAGAGAGGCCAAGAAACAAGGGAGGGAAGGGGTCTGGTGACTCTCACATGCCGCGCCCACTGCGCTGGAACATGGCTCGCCTGCTGGAAGGAATCCGCGCCTTGGCTGGTCTTGGGCGGGCGGCAGTCGAGCGCCTCGTTTTTCGATTTCAGCTCCGCTGGGCCAGCTGGTGATGGTGTGTCTGGCTTTTCCCTTTTTTTGGGTTGCACCAGGGGCTTGTCTCTGTCTGTCTGCTGTCTCGTCTCCTGCCCTCCCTCTCTGTCTTTTTTCTTGCTCTCTGCTGACTGCCTCTCCCGTGTCTGCCCTGGGTTGACCCTGGCCTCGCCCGGCCGGGCAGCCGAAACCGACGGGCAAATTTCCGGGCGGGCTCCAGTTCGCCCTCGACAACCAGACAATTCGCGCCGATTCATGCCCTGCGTGGAGCAGACCTTTGTTGCGCTACGACTCTGTTGGATGCGCCATGAGAGGATAGAAATGGCGAGTGATCTCCGCTTGCTGCAACTAAGCAATCTTTGCCCGTCTGTTTTTTTCTCTCTCACCGTTCCCTCTTCGTGTTGGACTTGTCGTTGGTGGTGGTTTGGCTCGTTCGCGGCGCCTTGGCCCCTTGGCCTTCACATGCAACTTGCATCGTCGTCTCGTGGTGTCTGCTAGCCGTTTTTTTTTCATTCGGAGCAGGCCGAGCAGCAGTTCCGCATCCCCGGGGCTTCCCAATAGCGTCAATTGCCAGACGTCTGGGCCGCCCGGGAGCATGTTGGCCCTCGACAATTGACAAACACGACCCTCCTTCGTCTTGCCGACTCCAAGCGGCCTCGAGGATTCAAAAATTTTCATGTGCTCCATCTGCGACGCTCACGAGATGCCGAGGACCATTCCCCGTCGGGCAGGGGTCGCGGTGGATCCCTTCCTCTCCTTCGACGCCTCCCCCGGGAACGGGTGGAGCCCTGCAGCAAATGATCTCTTGGCGGTGTCTGGTTCAGGCAGTCATGCCCGGCATGCGGCCTGCACCGTTGCGTGTTCGTGATCAATTTCAGGAAGCAGTCCCTAGCCGGAACCATGTTAGTCCACGGCACCATGCCCATCGATCGACCACTCGATGCAACGGGCGGTTGGGCGCATTGCCCTGGCAGGCCTGCAGATTGCCTCCCACCCCTCCTCTTGCCCGTGGCGATGGCCAAGTTGATACCATGCCGGCAGCGCGATGCGCGATCATCATCAACGAAGCGCGTGGTGGTGTCCTGTCCCTGGGGCGCAAAGCCAAACCAACCAACCCAACTCAAACCTGGTCTGCCAGGTTCCTATGTAGGTGGCCCGTCCGGGTGCCGTGCTCGGTGACGTGCAGATCAGAGAACAAAGCATGGCCGCTCGACCAGGGAAAACCGGTTTAGGGGCAAGGGCAATGCCGCCAGCGCGTCGGGGATTTCTGGCTCAAAGGGGATGGATGGCTAGGCCTGATCGGGCAGTTGGCGCGATCCAACGGGAGGGTCCTGGGTGGCTTGGCCCGGGTCAGCATCGTTCGTTCGGAAAGCATGTGCTTCGAGGTTCCCCGCGCCCATCAATCGAAACCAAACCTGAATTCCCCCACCATCCCCAGCTCCCCAGAGTGTCAAAAGGATTACAACCTCGGGCAGACTGGGGGAGATGGGGCGTGTCAAACGGCCACGCCCTGCCCTCCGCAATCACCCCTCTTCCTCCGCATTTTCTGGCCTGCTGGCCAGCACCTGCCCTGGGGTAGTGGGCCGCCGGCCTCCTGTCTGGGCCCGTCTGCCCCGTGAAGCCAAGAGGTGGTTCCGCTTGCTTGCGGCAGGCCCCGGCTTCCAGACGCAACGCTGGCCCTCTCTCTGCGCCCGTGTGCGTGTTGGGCGGGCGTGCCTGTGATCCTGCTGCCTCAACGTTGGTGAGCGGAGAGGGCGGAGCGCCAGCGCGGAACAGGACGCGCTGCAACGTCGGGCTGGGTCGCTGCTGCGGTCTGGCTGCAGGTTGTGCTCAACGGTTTTTGGGTGTTGGCGGTTGGTGGTGTTAGTGGTGTGTTGGTGGTTGCATGTGCTATGTGCTGCTTGGCTGGTGGTCGAGGCGAGGTGGTGTTGTGGCGCCGCTGCCATGCCGGACGTGGTCTCCGCAGGAGGGTTAGGGTTCGATATGGCGCTGTCGCTTACCATAGTAGTGGGCATTTCGCGGGAGGGAGGCAGGCACTTCGGACGAGTTGCTCAAAGGGGCTAGCGGCTGCCCTTTGAGCGTGGCCCCGGCCAATAGCTGGGGAAGGTGGGCTCTGGGTTCGGGCCTCGTGCTCGCTCTCTCGTTCGGTTCGTTCCTTTGGAAAGGAGACCAGTGGCGATTGTTCGCTCTCTCTCTCCCTCTCCCGTGCATTCTGGCCGTGGATGGTGTCCATTCTCCGCCATCCGCAGCTCCATCCCTCCCCTCCACCTTGTTGATGAGCGGCCCATGTTCTCCTCCCGTCGTCCCCCGTCCCCCTATCCCCCGTATCCCCGTAATGTGTACCCATGCATCCTGGCCACCACACATCCACACCACACACACATCCACACCACCACCACCTTGTCTTGCCTGCATCCATCCCCCATCCCCCATCCTGCCCAGGGTGGGAGCCGCACACAGAAGCCATGTCGTCTCTGTCCCCCCTGCTCCCCGGTACCTCCACACCCCTCCATCCCTCCCCCAGCTTAGCCCGCCTTGCTAGACCAGGGCCCGATTGACCACCCCATCATTTCCCTCCGCATCCATTGGGGCCATTGAGACCATTGGGACGGCCTGGCCTGCTCCTCCGGCCATTTCGCGTTATAAGTCCCCGACCCTGCTCCCGCCTCGTCGCACCCACCCTCTTGCTCTCCTCTTGTGCATGCCGCCTTGTCTCCTCCTCGCCCTGTCTCGCCACTCGTTCCAGTGAGAGGAGAAGCGGTATCGACAACACACACATACAAACACTCACGCCCCCCAACGACTTCGAGAACGACTCCCTCCGTCCCCTAATTCCGCAACCACCGTTTCCCCAGGCCTCGTTCCCCGACCCGCCGCCGCCATGAGTGACATCGATAAGACGGCCGTCACCCAGACGGAGAATGTTTCGGAGAAGCCCCGCAGGCGCGGCTGCGTCGGCCACTGCGCCAAGTTCTGGTGGGCGTATCTGATCCTGCTGGTCGTCATCGTCGCCGTTGTCGTCCCCGTCGTGTAAGTGAGACCAAGAAGAAGCGGCCCGCGTGCCTGCAGATTGCGCATGTTGTCCCCCGGACGGCTGGGCAAGACTTGGCCCGCCCCCGCCGCATGCGCCGCCCCCATGCGGCTAAACAGATATTGACCACTTTTTTTTTTGGCATACAGCATCCTCGTCGGCGTCCCCAAGATCGCCCAGAGCAAGCTCGACGATGCCGAGCTCATCCTCGACGGCATCGTCGTCACCGAAACCCAGATCAAGAGCCTCACCATGTCCATCAACAGCACCATCAAGTCGGACGGCAAGGTCCACGCCAACATCGACCCCTTCGAGGGCATCATGTACCTCGAGGACAAGGAGCCCCACACCCCCTTCGCCAAGATCCTGTTCCCTGCCACCACCGCCGACGCCCTCCAGACCGTCAACGTGACCCAGTTCCTGCCCATCGACGACGTCGACGCCCTGACCACCTTCAACACCTGGCTACTCGCCAACGAGACCCTCCGCGTCACCGTCTTTGGCGACACCAAGGTCAAGGTCAAGGGCATCAACCGCAAGTACGACGTCACCTTCAAGAAGACCGTCACCATGCCCGGTACGCCCCCCTTATCTTCTCTCTCTCAGCACCCACGCCTCGAGTATCCTACTGACATGAACTCACCAGGCCTGAAGCACCTCGACGGCACCACCGTCAAGCCCACCTGGATCAGCCTCGAGGCCGACGCCAACGGCAACAACTTCAAGGCCGACGTCTCGATCCCCAACCTCTCGCACGTCGCTTTCGAGCTCGTATGTTCCTTCCTCTCCCACCCTACCCCTGGCTCCTGCTAACCCCACCCCCCAGGGCAACGTCACCTTCCACAACTACCTCCTCGGCGAGGAGGTTGGCACCGTCTTCATCGACAACCTGACGCTCCGCCCCGGCAACAACGAGTACAAGATGCGCGCCACCATCCAAAACGGCCCCGTCATCACCGCCCTCGGCAAGAAGCCCTACTGCGAGCAGGGCGGCGTCCTGCCCTTCCAGATCCGCGGCAAGTCTGTCACCAACCACGGCCAGTCCCTGTCGTACTTTGCCGACGCCCTCGGTGCCAGCAACCAGACCGTCAACATCCCCATCGGCGAGGCCATCAAGGCCAACCTCAACATCTCCATCCCCTGCGGCGGTCTCGGCGGCGGGCACAAGCGCTCCATGGGCCTGCTGTTCTAAAGCGGATGGACCTGGATTTGATATGCTTTACCGCTGCTGCTCCCGTTGCGATTTTGTGTTAGTATCTGGTTTTATTTGCAGTGGATGACGGGCTGGAGGGGGTTTGGGAAGAAGATACCATTCTGATGAAAGGGGGGGACGCGGGGGATGGATAATGGGAGAGATACCAATGAAGCTGAGCTGAAAGTCTTTTTATGTTATGGGTTGCATATCACGACGCCAGTTTTTTTTTTTTTTTTTTTGTTTGTTTTTTTGTTACTCCCCAGTTCCGTCCCGGAACTCACTGCCTGTGGCAGTTGTTTGTCGTGGACGAAGGCGCAGGATGGGTAGCATGTGTGGGCGGATGGATGGACGGGAAAGTCTTTGGCCTCGCTGGCGAGAGCGGGCATGAGGCCAACAAGCTATGTCAAAACAACTGTTCTACAACATCATCTACATCTCCAAAACATGCATCGTTCCGCGCGCTTAGGGGAGGGTCCCAGGGGGAGGCAAATGCTGTTTTTGTTTCATTTTTGGGGGGGACACCATGTGGTTGCTGGTTGCGCGACGCGCTCAGGGATTGCTTCTAAAGCAGCAATTATACAGTGCATGCAATGCAAGGCAAGGCAGGGCAACGTTGAAGAAAAGTCGATGAACTGATGACCGGCATGATGTCTGTGCGGGTGCGTGCGTGGGCGCTAAGTAATACCCCTGATGCTCTCCCACACCCCCCCTTTGGTGATGGTGGGTGGCGTGCCTGGGAGGTGGGAATCGGGCATGTGAAAACCGTTGAACACATGCATATGGGATGGGGAGGTGGCGGGTGGTTACTTGAAGAAGATGGAGTTGTTCACTTGGAGGATGAGGCGCTGTTGACTTGGGGAGATGAGATGTTGTTGCCTTGAGAGATGAGATATTGTTGCCTTGAGAGATAAGGCGTCGTTCACTTGGGAGATGAGGGGTCGTTGGCTTGGGAGAGAGAGGAGGGGTCGTTGACTGGCGGTTATGGAGGCATGGTATGTTTGTCTGGGTTGGGTTGTGGAGATACAGTGTGTACTTGGTGCCGGGTTGGAGATCGTCCTTGCTGATTACTCCGTGTATCTGCGGTTTGGCCCTCCAATGGCCTCATCATGGCAAGGACTGTTGTCCCTCGGCCGGGCTGTCGCTAGGGGAGGACTATTCTGCCGTTAAAGATCGAGTGTCCTCGTGGTTTACTTAGGGTCTATAAACACCGTCAACCTTGACCTCCCACCCTGGCCTCATCGCCATTGAAGAGACCATACCCGTTGCCCTCCTCAATTACCATACTTCGGTCAACATCATATGCAAATCGTTACCATCGCCCCCCAACATAGACATAGACTTCAGTATCCGGTCAACTCAGCGAGCATACCGTCAGCTTTGACGTCCCCCAGCTTCATCATCGCCGAGTAAGACAGATATCCCAGGAGAGGGCGGAGTACTCCATACACAGTCAAACTTTGAGCATTAGCCACAAGCCTATCACCGGAGTATATCGGATAACCCCCCATCAATGATCAGATCCCACCATCAATGATCAGATCCCACCATCAATGATCAGATCCCACCCCCCCAGCCCGAGGACAATTGACTTGGACACAGTCATCCCCCTGACTAATCCCATCACCGCCTCAGAGCATATATCCCGTTGCACCCAGTTGGCCTGCTCGGGGTATGTCGTCAATTTTTGGCATGCTTGGGATCTCTAACCCCCACAATCGTCAGATGTCCTGCCAGTCTAATCCGTGCATAATGCCAACTGTAGCACTGCCCTGTCTAGTTTCGCCGTCTCCCTTCAGCATACATCCCGTGATCACAGAGCAGGCATCCTGTCAGCATACTTGTCATGATCCACTCCTTCAAGTTGACACTGCCTGGTCTCGCCATCCCTTCCGACAGAGAGCTTCATACAGATCAAACAGGCTGCTCCGTAGTAATACCACCACCCTCCCGGGCTTTACCGTCAACCTCCGGCCTGGGTCTCCCACTAAAGCTCAGCCATCCCGGCAGTCACCCTATGTATACGCCATCAACTTCAACATTATCTCACCCTCTCCAACCAGCCTCAGTCCCACCTCCCCTTCCTCTTCCCCCCTCCCACCCCCGGCGTCCCCTCCCTCCTCCCCGCATCCTCCCCACCAACAACCCCCCCCTTGACAAACTCCACCTTCTCCCCGCGCCCCCTCTCCCGCTCCTTCCGCCCACGTTCCTGCTCCCTCCTCAACGCCCCCTTATATGCCCACGCGGGGAAACACGCGGGATCCCACACCTCCGCCCCCAGCACCGTCGCATACCCCCTCCCCACCGCCTCTGCGTCGCCACCGCAACCGCCGCCGCCGCCGCCCCCATCATCCTCCTCCCTCCCCTCCCCGGCGGAGGGGGGCGACCCCAGCCCGACAAAGGAAAGCAACTTGTCCGCCGTGGCTGGGTTCGCCATCCCCCGCGCGCCGGCGAGGCGCTCGTTGAAGTGCACGCCCTGAGTGCGCTTCAGGCGGAGGAACGTGTCGAATTTGGTGGTCAGGGCCGCGTGCCCGGGGGGAGGGGAGCCCGGGGGCGAAGGGGGGATGGAGAGCTCGGCGTGGGTGGGGAGGGTGAGGTCGCGGAGGAGGGCGCGGGTTGTGGTGTAGGGGGAGCGCGGCGGGTCGCCGGTGGTGTCTGTGGTGGTCGTGGTGGGGTCGAGGAAGGAGAGGTCAATTTCTTCGGAGGGTTCTGCTGTTTGTTGGGTGGTGGGCGGGGGGCGGGAGGGACCGAGGACGGGGCCGAGGGTTGGGTCGGAGGCTGGGCCTGGTGCTGGGCCAGGGGCGGGAGGCGATGCTGTGCTGGCAGTGGCGGCTGTGACGGGGATAGGGAGTGAGGCTGGGGCCACTGGTGGTGCTGATGGCACGGCTGGTGCTGGAGGGAGGTTAGCGTCTTGGGGTTTTCGTTTCACGGAAGAGGTGGGTAAGACGTACTGGGTGGAGTTTGGGTGCTTGACAAAGACGGTTTGGCTGTCGGATTCGGGGACTGGCGGATGGAGTGTTAGCATGGTTGATGAATGAGACGGCTCAAGGTGAGAGAGGAGCTGACGGTGGACTCGGCCGGGGACTGGACATCCTCGTCCTCGTCGCTGCTATCGTATTGCACGAGACCCATGGCGTATTTCCTGGTCGACTTGAATTCCTCAACTGCAAAAAATCTGTTGGGTGGTTGGGAATGCCCGACCCCTGGGGTTGGATTGTTTGGTTTGAGTTGATGAAGAAGGGTATCACGTGGGGCGCTTGGCAAGCAAGCGGGCCGCCAAGGAGAAGTAGATGCCTCAGGCAAAAACACCGGGAATCGCTGTTGGCCTTGGCAGCGTCAGCCCGCTGGAAGGCAGCACTGGACGCGAAGCTGCAGGGAGCTCCAGCCTCACTCCAACAGCAGCTGGCCTCCCCAACAACACCCAAACACCACCATCCCAACAACCCGACAATCCGCCCGGCGACCCAGCGATACGCGACCACCCCGACTTAACATTTGCAGGCGAAACCCGAATTACCCCTCTACCAACTCCCACTTCCCATTCAACACCCCCCGCACCACCCAACAACCATGGATCACCGCCCGCAAGCTTGGGGCCGGGTACGTCGCCATCCATCCCCACCACCAGGCACCACCACCCAAACCCTCCATCACACCCCAACTGACCACTTCCACCCCCTCTCTCACAGCCCAGAGACGACGTCTACGGCGCCTACGATGCCTCGTACCTGCACACCAACGGGCCCAAGACGGCCACACAATCGCCCATCGTGACGGGCACGTCGGTCATCGCCCTCAAGTTCAAGGACGGCGTCGTCATGGCCGCCGACAACCTGGGTGCGTGTACACCCTCCAACAACTAAAACCCCCCTCCCATCCCACCCCCCAACTAACCCCATCATTCTGCCGCAGCCTCCTACGGCTCCCTAGCGCGCTTCACCGACGTCAAGCGCCTGCGCCCCTTTCTCTCGACCTCGGTCGTCGGCTTCGGCGGCGACGTCTCCGACATGCAGTTCCTCGACCGCCACCTGACCGAGCTCGCCATCGACGAGGCCTACGAGCACGACAACACTTCCTCCTCTTCCGAAACCCCCGCCACAGCCGGCCAGCTCAACGCCGCCAACCTCCACAAGTACCTCTCCAAGCTCATGTACCGCCGGCGCAACTCGTTCGACCCCCTCTGGAACCAGATCCTCGTCGCCGGCTTCGATTCCTCCTCGACCCCCTTCCTCGCCTCGGTCGACCTCCGCGGCACGACCTTCACGTCCCCCTCCCTCGCCTCGGGCTTCGGCGCCATGCTCGCCCAGCCCATCATGCGCCGGCACGCGGCCACCGAGGAGGACGCGGCCAAGCTCACCCGCGACGAGGCCGTCGCCATCGTCCGCGAGTGCATGAAGGTGCTCTTCTACCGTGACGCGCGCTCGCTCGACAAGTACAGCATCGCCGTGGTGACGCGGGACGGGGTCGAGCTCAGCGAGGAGGAGCAGCTCGAGAAGCAGAGCTGGGCGTTTGCGGAGCGCATTCGCGGGTATGGCACGCAGACTGTTTAGAGAAAGGGTTACGCAAGACGGGGTGGGCGTGGGCAGTAGCTGGTAGTGAAATGGACAGATGGCGTTTGTTTGTTTGCCTTGCTTGGGAGTTGACAGTCCCTAGACTTGTTTCGACATGGTGGGCAAGAGCACGCGGGCGGCGGGCGTTGAGAGAGCGGTCAGCTGCGAATGAGACATATCGAGTGAAAACACCCCCTCTTCTCTCCCACACCACGTCTTCCAAGACACTCCCCGTGACAGTCATGTTCCTCAAAACAAGTAAATTTGCTCACGCCATTCTCGCCTGCTGGCTAGTACCCTGTCCTGGCACCTTAACGGCCGCTAAACTTTACCCAGACCGACAACCCAACAGCACTAAACTAAACCCTTGCGCCCTGTGATCCCCCATCCCCTCGCGGCACCGTCGAGCCATCTCCGTGGCCGCAGGCCCTTCTTCCCTCCCTCAGCTTCCAAACTCCCCTCTCCCCGGCAGACAGGCCGTCAAATAGTTACTAGTACACAACACGGGGGCCTCCGGCCCAACCCCCAAACGCCACTCTCCGCCGCCGTTTACTCGACCGTCACAGACTTGGCCAGGTTGCGCGGGAAGTCGACATTGAGCCCCTCCATGACCGCGAGCCAGTAGGCAATCAGCTGCAGCGGGATCACGTTCAGGATGCCCTGCAGTACGTCGACCGTCTTGGGGATCTCAATCTTCTCCGCCTGGCTGGCCTGGAACTCCTCGTCGCCCGGGTTGCAAATCACAATAGGCTTTCCACCACGGGCAATGACTGTTTAAGGGTCAAGTCAGTTGATATTCTTCTTGGTAGGATGGGGGCAAGTGCGAAAAGGACAAACCTTGTTGGTAGGCGTTCAGGCTCTTCTTGAACAGGTCGTCGCGCGTCAGGATCATGATGATGGGCAGGTTCTCATCCACGAGCGCCAGGACGCCGTGCTTGAGCTCACCGCTCATGACGGCCTCGCAGTGCAGGTAGCTGATTTCCTTGATCTTGAGGGCGCCCTCCAGCGCCGTGCTGTATTGGCTGCCGCGGCCGAGCAGCAGCAAGCTCTTCTGGTTCTTGAACGTCTTGGCGCACAGTTCCTTGATCTTCTGGTCCTGCTTCAGAATCGACTTGATCTGGTCGCTGATCTTGGACAGGCCCTCCATGATCTCCTCGCGCCGTTTGTGCTTCGACGCCCGGTCCTCGCTCAGCGACAGCGCAAACATCACCATGGCAATGAACTGCGACGTGTACGCCTTGGTCGAGGCCACGCCGATCTCGGGGCCCGCGTTGACGTGCACGCCGCAGTGCGTCAGCAACGAGATGCTCGAGCCGACCACGTTCACTATGCCGACTGTCAGCGCGCCCCGCTCCAGGCAGTAGCGCAGCGCCATGAGCGAGTCGGCCGTCTCGCCCGACTGCGACACGAAGACGCACGTGTCGTCGCGGAAGACCGGGGCCTGCCGGTCGAGGAAGTCGGAGGCGAGCTCGACGGCGATGGGGATCTCGGCCAGCTCCTCAAACACGCCGCGCACCGCCATGCAGCTGTGGTACGAGGTGCCGCAGGCGATGAAGATGATGCGGCGGCACCGGCGGATGGTGCTGATGTAGTTGCGCAGGCCGCCGAGTGTCACGTTGCGATTGGCGATGTCGAGGCGGCCGCGCATCGTGTTGATTACCGACTCGGGCTGCTCGAAAATCTCCTTCTGCATGAAGTGGTCGAACTTGCCCTTCATGATCTCCTGCAGCTCCAGCTCGAGCGTCTGGATCGTCCGCACATTGCTGCTCCCGTCCGCCTTCTTGAGGCGGTGGATGTTCAGCGAACCCTCGTGAATGTGGGCAATGTCGTCGTCCTCCAGGTACATGACCTTCTTGGTGTGCTCGACGATGGCCGACGGGTCCGACGAGAGGAAGAACTCGGTGGGCATGGGCAGGCCGTCGTCCGTCATAAAGGCGCGCGACTGCGAGCGGTGGAGGAGCGACTTGTCGGCGGCGCCGAGCAGGCCGTTGGGCGACAGGAGGCTGCCGGCCGTCGACTTCTTGAGCGCCACATTCTGGGCGGCCGTCTCGGCGGGCAGAGGGCTGCTGTCGTCGGCGTACTCGACATCGACAAAGTCGACCTTCATGCGCCTCTCCGTCTTGACGCCAATGACCAGGGGGGAACCCTTGCGGGCGGCGATCACCTCGTGGGGGTAGTGCACGCTCTTGATCAGCAGGCCGTAGGCGCCTTCCAGCTCGCTAATAACGGCCTTGGCCAGGTCGGTGAAGCCCACGTTGGGGTGCTGGTCGTAGATATACTTGGCCAGCTTGGCAATGCACTCGGTGTCGGTCTCGGTCTCGAACTTGAAGCCCTTGCTCTCGAGGAGCGTCTTCAGCTCCTTGTAGTTGGTGATGATGCCATTGTGGACGATGGAGAACTCCCAAGTGGGGTCGGACCTGTTGCAGGGAAGGCGGGCGCGGGTCAGCGGTGCCGTCTTCGTTTACTTGGGCAGACTGAGATGTGACGTGACGTTGCGGGCAAGCGGCCCGGGGGGGGGGGTCCGGGCGGGTTACATCGGCACTCGTCGGGCGATCAACGAGCGAGGGAGGGAACAAACAAACATACCTGTGGGGGTGGCAGTTGAGGCGGGAGGGAGGGCCGTGGGTGGCCCAGCGGGTGTGGGCAATGCCGCAGTGTGAGTCGAAGACCTTGGTGAGATCGAGATCGGACTCGTCGACGAGCTGCTTCAGCTTGGCGACCTTGCCGACCTCCTTGAAGGCAAACACCTCCTTCTTCTTGTCGCCATCGATGGCGAAGCCGGCTGAATCGTAGCCGCGGTACTCGAGGCGGGAGAGACCTAAATTACCCGGAAGAGGCGTGTGTCAGCAAACCAGAGCGTGCGGCGGGTCTCGATGGGGTCTTGACGGCGGGCTTGTTTGGGGCAGATGAGGAAGGCGGGGCAGAGGGTCGTGGTGGCCACGGCGGCGGCGGGGTGCGCTCCGAGGGGAGGGGAGGGGAGGCAGGGTGCGAATGCCTGTGCGTGGTGCTTGTGCGTGTGTCTGTGTGTGTGTTGTGCGTGTGCGCGTGCAGGAGCCGGAGAGCAGGGTCGGCGTACCATTGATCAGGGTATCAACAATAAACTTCCGGTCCTTTTCCACCAGGTAGTTGATGTAACCGAAAATGCCACTGCGGGAGACGCCATCTTGTCAACAGACTGCCATTGCGGGCTCGCCACCACTGTGCCCTTGCTGTGCCCTCGCTGTGCCCTCCCTTCGCCCTCTCGCCACAGCAAGACTTGCTGCAACACACACAGCAAGAGAGCCAGAGAGAGCCAGAGAGAGCGAGCAAGTGCGGGGTCAGGTGGTGGTTGGGCTCGGAGGAGGAAGGGAGTCTGTTCGTACCACATCTTGACGGGCCAACCAGCGAGCGACGGGAAGAGAAGAAAACAGGAAAACGAATTGCAGCTGCGGGCGCGGGATTGCTGGGGGTATCACGGATGCTGGTGAACAAGCAAGGCCCGGGGGATGCCAGACGGCGGAGCGAGGCTTTTGCGCAACGATGGCGGAGAGCAGGAATGGATGGATGGGAATATTGGGCAGGACCCGTTGCTGAGATGGTCGCTGGGGAGCTTGACTTTATGGCCGATTCTGGACGAGGGGAGGGGTGGAGGGGGTGAACAGGAGGAGAGGAATGCTGCAGGCCGCAGCAGCGCTATGTGGAGCCCCCTCCTGTGGCCAGAAGCGACAGGGGTCAGGCTCGAGCCAGGGACAGCACAAAGTCGTCATTGCCCTGGCAGCCACTGGCCTGCGGGCGCACCCAGCAGCACACTGCGTGGGAGGGGTGTCGCTTGGGGAGGGGAGGGGGCGTGGAGGGGTTGGGGGCGGCGGATGGGATGGTGGCCAGGCCAACAACACAGCCAGCCTCCTCTCGTCCTCCTCCTGCCATGCCCCCTGCCCTGCCATGCCCATGCATTTTGTCCTGACCGAAGCAGGATCGAGAAGAAGCATGCTCAGTCCGGGAAGGCCAGCACCCCGACGGCACCCCCCATCTCACCTCCCCTCCCATCCACCACCCCCTCCCATCCACCACCCCCTCCCCTCACACTCACTCTGCCTTTCTTCGCCCTATTCCCTCTCCCTTCCAGGCCATGATCGGCGGAAAGAGGAGCACATAGCAACGCCACCCGTCCAATTGCACCCGCGCTGGTTCCTGGACCTCCGACACGAGGTGGCCGCTCATCGCAGGGGCCCCACGAGTCGGGCGTGTTTCGAAAAAAAGCCAAGCCCCTCCACATCGCTCCCTAATGCCCTCTCTCTCTGTCTGGATGGTCAGTTCCAGGTCTTGCAGTTAGTCTTGACTTTATCTCCGCTGCTGCTGCTGCTGCTGCTGCTGTCTCAAACAAGGCTTTTTGGAAGCCTTGTGGGGGTTTGATGGGGGTTCAATGGGGCAATCAATGGACTACGCAACACTGTCTCTAGTGTTTTGTTGTTCAAGACAACCCGGAAACGGATCGGGACACATGCGGCCAAGCCTCGAGACATGTCTGAGATGGCCGCGGTTGCATGTCCCACCCACCGCCTGTGGATGCCGAGCCGAGAATTGTCCATTCCTCTGAGCTGAGCTGACGGGCCTTGGGATAGGGCGGGCAACGAGCAGGAGCAACATCCTTCATATCCTTCATAATATAACTACCTGTGTGCATATACCAAAGCAGGTGACCACCGAGCACCCCGCGCCGTTGACAACGGCGGTGACAGCGTTGACAACTACGAACCAGCATCCTGCCTTGTCGACGCGTGGCGCCGCTAGCAGCATGCAGCCCTTCTCTCGAACACCAAAGATCCGATCATCTCGCGGCACTCACTGCTGGGCCATGGCACGTTCGCCGCCTCCCATTGGCAGCATCTCCACAGCCGCTCTGGTCCCTTCCCCTCTTCTCCCCCCAACAACAGACGCATCCCCCATCCCCCACAGGCCAGTCGATCCAATACGCGTCTGAAGCCTGGCCCACCGCGGGCAGTCCCCGCCGCCAACCTTCTGTGCGTGTGTGCCAAGAGCCTGTTGTGCATCGCAGTTGTTCTCACCGCCATCCACCCGGCCGCTCCCCCTCTGCTCGCTCCCTCTGTCACCACTTAACGACAACATCCGACTCCCATCAACTCCAGCTGCTGACCAACCCAGCCCAGCCCAGCCCGAAGGGTGCTCGCAGCCTCATTGCAGGCCCGGTCTTGGCGTCCCAACCAGGGATTCCTGAGCAACGGCAGTGGAGATCCTCGTATCATGAGTGGACCAAGTCAGCGCCTTTCCGTCCTGTTGTTGTGTTTTTTTTTCATCGGGAATTCGCAACTTTTCCTTGGCCTTCGCCCCAGTCCTCCGTCTCTTTTCCTCTCCAGGCTTGCGTCCGGCTGTTACACCAGAAGCCGCCCTTGCCCATGTCCGTACCTGGGCAACCTATCGCCGCCCCCAATCTTGACCAGGAACACCACATGGGGAAACCCCATGACGTCTCTCGCCCCCTGCCCTGCCCTCCCGCCGCTTCATGCACAAGCCGTCCGCAGTCGCAGTAGTCCCAGGAACACCCGGCCAACACGACGTCAGTCGGTGGAGAAACCAGATAATCCCCCATTCTCGGACCTGCCGCACCCGCCTTGCTGGGTGTGCTCGACTCGAAATCCAACCCAAGTCAGGTCAGGCCCCTCTGGCTGAGTGAGCCCACTTATTTTCCATTGCGGCTGTGAAGCAACAGGGCCTCCAAGGGGAAAAAACCAGACGACAGGACACAACGGGAGGGCTAGCGGGTCAGAGCACCAAGGTTGGCTTGGCGTCTGAGTGAGTGGCCCTGGCCGCTCTAAGAATAGAACCTTTTTGGCCGCCGTGGGACGGCCAGCCTCGGGCCCCACGAGGCGAGGCAATGCTTAATTTCGCCGGACCAGGAGGTGGTTGTTGAACACGAGCAAGTGGGATTGATAAGTGATTTCTGTTGATGATCAACACAAACATTTTGGACTTCGATAGCGTCGCCCTCGCCAAAAACAAAAGGCGTGTCGGTAATTTTGATCAACCAGGGCTCTTACGTATCCCTCAGTCAAGCCAGGCAGGCACCTGCTGGCATCTCTGTCAGTCAGCGCCCTCGCCTCCAGATCAAACCAACCAACCCCATCCATCATCCTCTGTGGCAGGAATCCACCGCGAGCAAATCACCCAACCCAACCCAAACTCCAATCCATCTAGGTAGACAGACTGACCGAGCCGAATCCCGTAAATAACCCTCGCCACATCCTATCTCCCCAAACCAGCCCTATAAGCGGCGCCCAACCCGAGCGCGTGCGCCCCTTGTCTGCCACATCTCATCCCGCTCTAGCGCACACAGCCTCACACCGGACCAGGAGGCTATCGAAAAGGGTGGTCCCTGCATCCGAAGTCCGAGGCGGGAAGGGGGTGTGGGATTGAGATTGATGAGGGAGCCCGGCCGCACGGGGAGAGCTTCCAATTCCCATCCCGGGGAGGCATGATTTGATCCTATCCCCCCACGTTCACATGCAATCATCATCATCATCATCATCATCATTGCCTCCACTGGCTGTGGCTGCATCGTCTTTCTTCTTCAAGGGGCTATGCAAATACTCGTACAAAACATTACACGCTGGTCGGGCGACTCTGCGTATGTGCAAAACCCGAGGTGGAGGTAGGTAAGTCGCTAGGTAGGGAAGTAGGTAGGTAGTACAGGTAGGGGTGGTGGCTGTCTATCTCTCTCTCTCTCTCTCGAGCCGACGTTGACTTGCTGTGATTTCCGACCACGACCACTGCCCCGCCATCCATCCCGACTGACAAACACACGCCCGCCTGCTGCCGCGCTTACAGCTTCTGGTACTCGAGCTTGCCCTCCAGCTTCTTGGCCTCGCCTAGCTTGCGCACCGCCTTGTTGAAGTCGTCTTGGTTGATGGCGTCGCGGTTGTCCTTGATGGCGAAGAGGCCACTGGGAGGAGAGGGAAGGTTAGTAGGTGGATCGGGGAGAGGAGGAGGGGAGGGGGCGGGGCGTTGGATGTAGGGGACTCACGCCTCGGTCACCACGTTGCGCAGATCGGCGCCGTTCAGGCCGTCGCTCATCTTGACGACGCTCTCAAAGTCGATCTCGCCGTCCTTGGCGACGCCGGCGGCGTGGATCTTGAGGATCTCGAGGCGGCCGACCTCGTTGGGCAGGGGGATCTCAATCTTGCGGTCGAGGCGGCCGGCGCGCAGCAGGGCCGGGTCGAGCGTGTCGGGCCGGTTGGTGGCCATGATGATCTTGGTCTTGCCGAGGTAGTCGAAGCCGTCGAGCTGGTTGAGCAGCTCCATGAGGGTGCGCTGGATCTCGCGGTCCGCGCTGGTACCCTCGCTGAAGCGGCGCCCGCCGATGGCGTCGATCTCGTCCATGAAGATGATGCACGGCTCGTGCTCCTTGGCGTAGCCGAACATTTCGCGGATGAGCCGTGCCGACTCGCCAATATACTTGTCGACAATGGCCGAGGAGACGACTGGGGGGTTAGGAAAAGCATGTTAGCACGGGATCTGCCCGTTGTCAGGTTGGCGGTCAGTCAGTCGGTGATGGACGCACCCTTCAAAAAGTTGGTCTCCAGGCTGCTGGCTACGGCGCGCGCCAGCAGTGTCTTGCCCGTGCCCGGGGGACCGTACAGCAGCACGCCCTTGGGGGGCTTGATGCCGACGCGCAGGAACAGCTCCGGGTTCTTGAGGGGCAGCTCGATGACCTCCCTGAGCTCGCGGATCTGGTCGTTGAGCCCACCGATGCCGGCGAAGCTGACCTGGCCGGGGTCCTCGAGCGACATGTTGTAGACGAGCGGGTCGACCTCGCGCGGAAGCATGCGCATGATGGTGAGGGTCGTCATATCGAGCGCCACACGCGTGCCCTGCTTCATCTTGGCCTTGTCGACCTTGGAGCGGCAGCCGACGACATAGCGCGGCCCGGACGAGGCTTTGACTATAACTGTAGGGGTAGGGAGGGGTGTCAGCAACAGCAATGCCGTTGGGAGGAGGGTGCCGAGGGGTGGTGGCGGCACGCACATCTCTCGTCATCCAACTGTTTGAGCACCTCGCCGATGATCTGTCCGACGCTTTGTAACGCCTTAATGTTATCTTCTGTTTGGTCGAACTCTTTTTGCAGGTCCTTGATCTCCAGGCGGAGGTTCTTGAGCTTCGTCTCCCAATCCCGCGACTCGATCAGCTTCTGCTTGAACGAGAAGAGGGCGTGCTCGCGCTCCAGGTCCGACGCCATGGTTCCGCGGCGGTGGGTTGTCGTGTGGGGGATCGCAGGGCTGGGGGGGAGGAGGGGTGATTGAGTGCGGGTGGTGGGATTGGTGCGGTGTGCGCGATGCTAGGGATCCTTTCGGCGAATCGGGCTGGGTTGGGGGTTCGTGGATGCGGTGGTGGTTGATGCAGCTTCGTGCTGGTCGTCGAGGTTCGCCGTGGTGTTGGATGGGTGTGGTGTTGGTTTGCTGGGAGAGAGAGAGCCGCGCTGCAGCCGCCACCGCAGCAACAGCACAGCACACCCACGGGCCACACCACACAGCGCAGCGAGAGCTTACCCAAGCTTCTGTTGCCTTGCCCAAGTGGGTCCACCTGCATGTCTTGGCATGGACTGGGGTTCTTGTGTTGGCCTCGAATTTCGGGCTGAAAGCAGGCTCGCCCTCTCTCATTGGTCCAACCTGGGGTTTCCGCCAAACAGCATCGAACTCTGGCACATTTTCATCATTAATCCATCATCCATCAAACACTGTGAGCTCGACGACCATTGCCTGTCATTGCTTCGTCTACCAACTTCTACCTTCCTCGTCCATCGAGAGACCGGGCGCCGCGATGAAGGTCACGAAACCGCAGCCGCAGCCAGACAAGTCGGCGAGAATGGCCCTGCACCACTGCAGCTCGCTTGCACTCTGATCCACCCCGGACTGGAACGTCTCGTGCGCTGTGCGCAGCGGCAGGGCCACAGATGTTGGGCCAAACAGCTTCATCCTGTCCTGCATCAGGTACTCGATGCTTTGGCAAATCATGACAGACAAGCGCTTCGCCTCCTCGAGGAAGCCCGTCTTGGGCGACTCAAGACTGGAGGCTCTCAGCCGTGCAATGTTCCGCAGGCAGATGACCCGAAACGCCCAGTAATGCGTCAGCGCGTTCGCCGCCGTGATATCCTGGAACCAGATCTTGTGTCTCCCGTCGTCACCTGGCGGCTGGAACCAGAAGAGAGGGCAGGATGGTAAGGCCAAAGAGTGGAAGCCGGCAGCCCACGCATCCAGCCGGCCAAGGACAACCTCGAAGCGCTGCAGAGCCTCAGCATCAGCATCAACCCTGCCGCCCTCTGCATCCATCCGTTCCAGGATTCCGGGAATGGCAACCGCCTCACTCATGAGCGCCTGCACCGGCGACTGGCTCATCTCGCCAAACGGAACTGCTCTCCACTTCTCCTCTGCGAGGAAGGACGCTTTTCTCGACACGAACGACAGAACAACCTTGACACAGCCGTCAGCGGGGCTCCAAGGCACTGGTTTCCCCCTCAAGACTCCACGGGCCCGGACTTACGAGTGCCGGCCTGGCCCCGACAAACAGCCTGTGCGGAATCCCAGACACATACGCCTCGGGCCGGGACAGCTGCATCAGCCCCGCGAGGCCCTCAAGATGCACGGTCCAGCTGCAGAGAGAAGTGACGTGGAACATCTCGGCCAACAGCAAGCACATCACCGCCGCCGCAATTGTTACCGGAAAGTCGCTGTACCGAGACCCGAGCGCACTGTTGACCGACACGAGTGCCTGGTTGTACGCCTCGACGCCCTCTGCGACAGGCAGGCTGCCGTTCGGGCCCTTGCTCAGGATGGTTACCGCGAAGGCTCGGATGGCAGAGGCAAGCGCTGTGTTGTCGCTCTCGTCGTTGACGAGCTCGGGGAGTACCTCGACCCATGACCCGCAGATCCGAGGAGCCAGCTCAGCGGCGCTGCTTCTGAGTTTAGCTGCATCTGGCTCAGGAGCGTAGTTGTCGATGATGGTCGAGATTAGATCAGCGAGTGGCATCCCGGCTGCAGGCGCGACCGCATGTACCGCTGGCTTCGCCGGCGTCCTCACCCGCCGGTCATGGGGACGGTCGGTTGCTGCACGTCGCCCTCCTGGTCTGCCGCCACGTGGCTTGCGGCCGTGGTGGATGGATTGAGGGACAAAGACCCAGTCGGCAGGATATCCAGGGCATTCGAGGCCTCGGAACAGACACTGAGAACATGCCGGCTTCTTCCCATCGCACTTTCGGGGCGTTAGCCGGTTGGGCGGCGGACGGACTCGGCGGCGGACGAACGCTGATTTTCCCCTTCCTGCAGCACTGACAAATCGTCTTCTGTTTGACCTTCATCGTCAAGTCCTGACTCACACGGTCCTCATTCTGTGTGAATCCGTTCACCCGGAGCCCCGACGCCTGTCCTGTAACTGAAAAGGTCTCTGGGACTTGGCGGGGTTTGCTTCCGTTTGTGGCAAGGAGGGGTTGGACCATCGAGTCGCCGCGGATGCTGGTGTCCTACAAAGCAGCGAACGTGCCGTCCCGGTTGTGACATTGACGTGCCGGGTCAGACTAACCAAAGACAGACACAAAACCCGCCAAGACCTGCGGCAGGTGATTCTGGAACCAAAGAGTTGCGCGGTGACCCCTGTAGTTGTTGATGCCGGACATCTGCAGAGCCACCAAATCCGCGCGGAAGGACTACCCAAGGATCTTGGGGTCTGCACAACCGGGACGATGGCAGCAGTCGTCGATGGATTTGTTGGTTGACGTAATCTGGTCAGGTACGGAACCCGTAGCGGGGTTGGGTTGGGGACCAGACGTATTCACGGCATGGAACAGGCACAGAACTTGAAGTGGCCGTGCATCCGCGGGGACGGCTACAGAAAGTATATAGAGCCGTGATCTTGGTCGTTCACATCGGTTGTTTGCTCTCTCCCACGTCTCCCTCAACTCTCTCTCCAAGTTCACCCACCGTAAGCCACAGCACCAACAACCCACCATGGCCCCCCAAGTCAGCTTCGGCGCGCCCCTGGCCCTCACCCACATCGGGACCGCCACCGCCATCATCCATGTCGACGGCGTCAACCTCCTCACGGACCCCTTTTTCTCCCCGGCCGGCACCTCGTGGGACATGGGCATCGTCGTCCTCAAGATCGACCGCACCCCGGCCATGGGGCTCGCCGATCTGCCCCCGATCGACGCCGTCCTCCTCAGCCACGAAGACCACCCGGACAACCTGGACGAGCCGGGCCGCGTGACCCTCGACGGCCGGCACGTGTTCACCACGCCCGACGGCGCGAGGAAGTTGGCGCCCCGGCCGGGCGTGCGGGCGATGAAGCCTTGGTGAGTTCCCTCTTCTCTCCCCCCGAGTGGATAGCGACTGCTTGGGCAGTTTGTTAACGATGTGTCTGCACAAAAGGGAAACGCAGATCCTCGAAGTCGGCGGCAAGCGCTTCGAGATCACGGGCACGCCCTGCGAGCACCTGCCCGGCGGCGAGGTGACGGGCTTCATAGTCTCGGCGCCGTCGTTTGGCACCACCGACGGCAAGCCCAACGCCATCTACTTTTCTGGCGACACCATCTACCTCCCCGAGCTGGCCAAGATGAAGGAGCAGTTTCGTACGACCTCCCCCTCCCCACCAGACTCTCACCTAAACCCTGGACTAACAAAAGGTGCAAAAAAAAGACATCTCAGCCGCTCTCCTTAACATCGGCAAGGCCACCGCCAACCTCCCCACCGGCCCGCTGCAGATTACCCTCGACGGGGCGGACGCGGCGCGGCTGTTTCGGGAGATTGGCGCAGATGTGCTGATCCCGATGCACTTTGAGTCGTGGACGCATTTCACCGAGCAGCGGGCGGCGCTGGCCGAAGCGTTTGAGAAGGCCGGGATTGTGGACAAGGTCTTGTGGTTGGAGCCGGGGGTGAGGACGGGGCTTGTTTGAGGGGTGGTGGAATCATGATGGGGTAAGCGAGAGTTGAAAAGGGGGAGAGGAAGTGAGAACTGAAAGGGGGAGAGGAAGTGTGGTAAGGGTTGGGAGTTGAGGGTTGTTGCGAGTATATCCTACTAGCTTCCTAGAATAAGACAGACTGAAAGGACAGGAACCGGTGTGGTCTGGGTGTGTGATATACATGGGTGATACACGCTAACTCCACCACCTTGCTCTCATCAGTCGAATCGTCTCTTCGCCCATCGATCGACTGTTCTCTCACCAACAGCGCTGTCCCGTAGGACTCCGATCAACTATCTCTGCCCTTACTCGTACCCACTCTCGGTTCCTCACTTTGAACTCGTCAGATCAAGCCACTCGGTGGCGGCATCCCCGGGCCAGCTCCCCCAAGACCCTTGATGTTAGGGTTCTTCCTGTAGCACCCTCCCCCCCGTCACAGATAAGGTCGCAAGCACATTGGGGATGATCCCCGCTGTCCATCAGCGCGTGGCAAAATGATCGCCTCCCGTGGCACTGCCGTGCGTGGCAACATCGGACCAACGCCGCGAGAAACTCGGTTGCGCATCTCGTTTTCTCATCTCAGAACTCGCGAAGTTTGGGGAAAGTAAGCGCTAGCGGATGACTGATGCTCACTGTCGGTCCGTTCCCACGCTTGGGGGGTTTGGGTTCGAGAGGCAATATGGTGAGAGGAAGTCGAGGAGGAAGTGCCTCTCGGCGCAAGACGCCCTATCCTGGTAAGCGGCGCTGAACCCAAAACATACGGTTCCGTCGTCATGCGTGTGTAATCGCATTGGACCCTCCGATTTCAACCCAGGCAAAGCTCCCTCGGTTTCGGAGTCGCCTTCGCGCTAGGGACGCCCTTTTCTGAAAAATAAAGATGTGTCTAGGCCCGGTGAAGATGGGACCTGCCTTGAAAGTTCCCGTTTCGGCCATCTCGAGTTTTCTCAGCCGCTGATTACAAAACCGTCCGCACAAACCTCCCGACCTGAGACCGTCTGGACGGGCGGTGGGGACATGGGCCTGGGAGGCATCCGCATATCGCCTGCGTATAGGAAGCACTGAGCCGCGACGACAGGCTACGCCACGAAACAAGAACCTTCTTCCATTGACTTCGCTCAGTGGGACACACGATGCCCGCGACACTCCCGTTGAGATCGCTCCAAGAGCTTCAGTCCGCCACAGCACCAGCGTCAACACTGCTCGAAGGGCCAGGGATATTCAAGTCCGAGCCTATCCTGAACGACCGGACGACGCTGCTGGCGTTGTTGATTTCCTTTCTGGTGAGGACTACTCCCCAGGGTTGGCGGATGTCTGGCAGGGTCGGCTGACAGGTCCCCGCTCCATGCAGGTTTTCTCCTGGGTGTGCTCCCTGCTGCGGCTGTATACCCGCTTCGTCATCCTCCACACACCCGGGTGGGATGACTTCTTCGTGATCCTCACCTTGGTATGTAGCTCAAACCTTGATGACGCTTGAAGACGGACAGCTGACTTACTATGTACCCCAGATATCAACCACCATAGGCTCCATCGTCCTCTGTATATGTTCGTCTACCTCCTGTCCCGCCTTCCCTCCCTCATGACTAACGCATTGCCCATCTCAGTGCCCGACTATGGCCTCGGAAAACCCGTCGCCACCCTCACCCGGGCCCAACTCCAAGAATTCCTTAGGGTACGATCCCGCTTCCGGTTTCCCCTCCCCCCCCTTTTCCGCCCTTTAACGGGCCTCCCTTATCCCCCATATCTAACCCCTTCCCAGGTCCTCTACATTGGCAACCTAACCTACCCCCTCTCGACCACCTTCATCAAACTCGCCCTCCTCCTCCAATACCTCCGTATCTTCAAGCCCCCCTCGCGCACGCGCGTGCTCTGCAAATGGATGATCGCCCTCGTCGGCGCGTGGGGCACCGCCTTCACCCTGCTGCGCTGGATCCCGTGCTACCCCGTGCGCGCGTACTGGGACCTGTCGATCGAGCGGCCGCATTGTTGGGGGTTTGGGTCGCGGAACCCGGTGGCGTACACGCATGTGTTTGTGGCGCAGGCGGTGAGCACGGCCGCGCTGGATTTGCTGGTGTTTGTGATCCCGTTGCCGCTGTGTTTTCGGCGGGGCGCGCCGTGGAGGACGAGGGTGTGCCTGGTTGGGCTGATGGTGTTGGGGTCGTTGTGGGTACTCCTTTCTTTTATCCCCTGATGTGTCCTGGTCCAGGTCCTGACCGCCTCCCAGATCGATCCTCTGCGCGACCCTCCGCATGGTCTACGTCGTGCAGCACTTCACCGCGCGCTCCTTCCGCTTCGACCCGACGTGGAACAACGCGACGATGGCCGGCCTGGCCTGCCTCGAGGTTGACCTGGCGTCCGTGTGCGCCGCGCTACCCGTCTTCTGGCCCGTCCTCACCACCACCTGGGGCCGCATCTTCGTCACCACCGAGGTGTCCGTGACACGTGAGGTGGGGCAGATGCACCCGCACCATCACGTTGTGCAGCAGCAGCAGCAGCAGCAAGGGGAGTGTGGCGGGGATAAGGTGCTGCAGCATGGGGTAGATGGTCAGGGGGATGGGCTGAGGGTGACCACTTCGCGGCAGAGGTTGACGGGGACGGATGTGGGGGTGGAGCAAGGATCGCTCGAGGGGTGGGAGCCGTTTGTGGGGGACGAGACGACGGGGTTGGGTGAGAACGAGACGGTTGTGGAGGCGGATGGGGGTGGGGAGGGGAAAGCGAGGTGGGTGAGGAGGTTGTTGTGGAGGTAGAGCAGGACGATGCTTGTGATAGGAATGAATGATGATGTTTATGCAGGTGTTGGGGTGTTGCTGTTTGGGTGAGCTGATGTGTTTGAATTGTCGGTTGTTGACATGTTTCAGGGGCAACAATTCAGGTTGCTTCCCGGCCTGGAAGCAACATCACAAGGACGAAATCGCTGGCTGTGCCGTTGATTATCTACTAACTAGTGTTAGTTAACAAATATCGGCCAGAAGTTTCAGTCATGCAAGTTTCAGTCATGCACACACTTTTACCCACCAGACACCAAACCGACCCATCCAAACCAAACAAAACCCAGGTATCCCCTCCCTCTTAAACACCAACCCCCCCCCCTTCCCAACCGGAACCTCATCGCCTCGTAATCACAACCTCCACCTTCTTGGTAATCCCCGACGGCAGCACCACCTCACCCCCCCTCCCCTCCTTCCCACTCTCCAAAATCGAATCCATACTCCCCGTCCCCTTCCCACAACTGACCCCCCCCTCATAGCTCTCCATCTCCACGCTGCTGTCCACCAGCGTATCCATTCCCACACCAGCCGCCCTCGACCGGTTCGACCTATTCCCAGACCTCCACGTCCCGTTCGCGTACCCACCCCCCCCCCCGCCCGTTACCCCCCCCCCCCCCCCCCCCCCGCATAAGGCCCCCCGCCCGTGCCCCCCGCCGAGCCGGTCCCGATGTACCCCCTCCCGGAGGACCCGCGCTCGTTATAGTACTTCACCAGCGGGGCGAGGGTGGGGACGTTGGCGACGACGATGCCGAGGTTGTTCTCGACGGTGGACCAGAGAATGAGCGGGGCCGAGTCGACGTAGTTGACGAGCTGTTTGACGGTCTGGATGCGGATGATCTGGATGACGGTGATGAAGACGCCGAGGCCGAAGAGGCCGAGGAGGATGAGCTTCTTGCGGCGCTGGATTCGGGATTTGAGGAGGACCGGGAAGGGGAGGAGCATGCTTTGAGGAGGGGTTAGTGAACCCGTGCGGGAGAGGGGAGGAGCCTTTGGCAAGGAAAGGGGCGGATAGAAATGAAGGGCAAGGTGAATGGGGAAGTAAGAGGAGGAAATCAACTCACACAGTCACGTCAAACAAAATCGTGATGGACGCCATCGACGTATAAAACGGCACACCGGGGATGCACTTCCCCCACGTGACGGCGGGATCCCATTGTTTCCGGGCGGGCTGGCACAGGTTGATCTGGACAACCAGGAAGGACAGGTGGAACATGACGCACGCGGCGGCGATGCAGTAGAGGGCGACGCGGTAGGTGGCGATGGGGAGGAAGCGCAGGTACGAGAAGAGGAGGGCGAGCTTGAAGCCGAGGATGCTAGTGATGTAGCTGTGCGCCGGGGGCGCGTTAGTTTGCTGTTTGTTGAGCGTTGTTCGGGATGGGGTCGTCGTGGGGGATTACTTACAAAGGGGCGCCCATGTATTGGAGCTGGAGCTTTAGCGTCAGTTGTCTGTTTCCTTGGGGTGATGGTGAGGGCGAGAACACACCAGGCCAAAGTTGTAAATGTCCTGGGCGGGCAAGTCCTCAATGCGCTTCAACCCGAGGCCCCATTTTGTTTCTGCTACAGGTTAGTTCCTGAAGGAGGTCGGTAAAATATGCTTCCGTGGCTGGAACTCGACGTACGAATAATGGTGATGATGGCGAAGCCAGCGGAGCAAACCTAAGCCACCAGGTTAGTACTTGGTGCCGCAGAGTTGGCAATGCTGCTCAGCCCAACCCACCCATGTTATAAGGATTAGCCAGTCATCTATTCGAGTGTAAGCGGTCTAATCAGTCCCCAAGACTACCCTCCCTATGGAGTAGACGCCTTACCAACTCCAAAGGCCCGGATCAGAAACCCCCGGACATAGGTCCGCAGACAGACGGTAACGAGCGACAGCAAGGTCAAGGCAATGGCGACGCCCGTGATCAGGGGCCCGATGGTGGGGGCATCGGGGTCTTTGGTGTTGAAGGTCCAGCCCATCTCGGCGGCTGGCGGGGGGGCGGGGATGAGGCACGAGGGAAGGACAGGACAGGGTGATGGTACCGGGACGAAGGATCGGCCGACCCAAGGGCCTGGGTCGATACTTGAACTCTTGTGGGCGAGTCCGGAGGCGGCAGTCTGAATTCGGGAGCAGGTTGCGGGTCTCTTCCTCCGCGTGTATGTACAGGGGTGGGGGAGAAGGGGGAGGGGGGCAGCAGCCAGCCTGCAGGCCCAGAGTCAGCCAGCAAGCCACGGGGCGTGCGAGAAGCAAGAATCAAAGGCAGTCCAGCAGAGGGCCTCGGGTCCGGTAGTTCTCCTTAACGACAGTCTATCGGGATCCCGAGGGAGCTGGGCTTGCGGCAAGCTCCGCAGGGGACCGGTGAGCAAGCTGGGCTTGCCCCGACAGGGGGGATGTGGCTCTTGGAGGCGGCGACGAGGGCGCAAATCTCGCCAAAGACAGCATTGTGGGCGTGGTGGTGGTTACATCAATGTGGTCCGCTTGGGTGGCGGGGGCAAGGATAGGGCTTGGGTTGGCAGAGAGGGACTTTCAACACGCAGCACGCAGCAAGCATGCACATGCAGCACGCGACGCAACGCCCCAGGCCACTGGGACTGCTGCATCTCAGAGGCACAGGCCAAAGAGGAGCTGGGGATATGTCTCGGCCTCCTCCGTTCATGCTTTGTAGTTGGTATGGCCATTGTCGAGTCGACGTCGACCGAACCTTTGGAGGGGGGAGGGCGAGCCTGAAGCCAGGGCGCAAATTTGGCAGAGGGGCATCTCGGATGGGCAGCCGGGCGGGTCAGGTCAGGCTGCCGGGGCTTCTCGGCGAATTCCTAGAGGCGAAGGTGGCCATGCATGGAGACGGAGGGTTGGTGCTTTTTCGAACGTACCCAAGGCCGAATTGCGCATCGTTGTCCGGGCATTGACAAGCGATGTATGATTGCTGCGGAGTGTGGTCCGGGGAGGGGCCAGTGCTCTTGGCAACGGCGGCTGGTTGGGGGGCAGCGTTTTCTGGAAGCGGACGATGGAGCAGACGATGGAGATAGATGGAGTGGGTGTTGTGGATTTGCGGATGGGCGGGTGGCCATCATCGATCGATCGCCGCAGGGTTCTGCTCTGTTGCTGTTGTGGTTCCTCGTGGTTCCCGGTCTTGGATTGTGCGACAATCCAGTCAGTTGCCTAGTGCCGGCAGAACAAGACGCAAAAGCTGGTTTGCCGTGGGCCACCCGTCGCGACCAAGGAACCAAACCGGCGGGTTGGTGCAACATCTGTGTGTTAGTTCCATGTGGTGGTCCCTGTGGCCCCCAAGATGCGCCTCGATTTCTGCTGGGTCGGCGGACCGTGGTAGCGAGGTGTGGGGTTGCATGACTACATCTGGTTAGAGGCGTACAGATTACGCATGCATGAAAGAGCTGAACCCTGCGGTGTTGAAGCCTCCACTCCATTTGTTTTGTTTCGACTCGAGCAACAAAGCTCCAGACCGGCGTGGGTGCCTGGCAGAGTCTGGACCAGACGAGAAGGTAGGACCAGGGCAACAGCCATGGACCGGCGCCCCGCGGAAGGTGCCCGCGACTGGGCGGCTTGTTCTTTGTCCAATCGCATCTCGTGGATCGGATCGCGGGATCCCGATTAGCTCACGTTGGCTAGCGGGCTCCATCAGGCTTAGTTTTAGCGGCCAGCCCCGTGGGGCCAGCGAAGCCAAACGACGTACGCGGGGGACCCGAGATTTGTTGCTGCAGGAAACAAGGGACAGCAGGGAAAGAAGGGAAAGAAAGAGGCGCATGCACGCGTCCCTTTTTTCTTGTTCCCGCAAGGACAAGCCATTCCCCTTCACACACAACATCATCTCCCAACAAACCCCCCTCCCCGCCCTCATCTCATCGCGCGACCAAAACCCATCCCAGGAGCCACTCTGCGCCGCCGCTCCCGGCAGCCACGCAAACCCCCCACGTGTGTCGCGCAAACCAATGCAGGTCCCCCCTTTTTTCTGCAGCTGCTGGACTCGGCTAGGCGAGCTCGGCTAGGAGGGGGGTGTGCATGGCGAGGGGGAGGCCAGCTGCTGGATCGGATCTGCTGGTTGATGCAGGGCCTGCCCGCTGCAGCGGTACATCATGAGGCATGGGGGATGAAGATCAAGAAGGTGGTTGATCGACCACAACAATGGCCTCGGCTCTCGCGCGGACACCAAGCCCACAAGTCCACAAGTCCACGCCGGCCACTGCCTGCTCCCTCTCATAAGTAACCAGTTAATAACTGTTACTTTCCTCCTCTCCTCTACCTCCCTCTGTTCTCTCTTCACCCCTCACGGTGGAGCTCGACTAGCGAAGCATGGCAGATGGATGGCACCTGCGTGGACCCTGGTACCGCTTTGGCAGCCCCTCTCCTCACGAATAGCTAACCATATTTACCCAGCGCCGCGCTCGCGGTCCCGGGGTTCTGTGACGATGCCGACCAGGGCCGCCCGCGTCTCGCTTGGGGCATCCAGACTTCAAATACTACTGCGTGTCGATCATGCATGGCTCTGTCGCGCTTGTTCTCTCCCTCTGCTCAGACTGTAGCCACCTGGTGTTGTGTATCTGTCGATCCCTCAGCCACTTGCTCGCGCCCCGACGTTCGTTTCTGTTTCTGTCGCGACAGTCCCGCCGACCCTTGTCCTTGTTTTCCTGTGTACACACAACACCATGAAGGCGTCCCTCCTCGCCGCCGGCCTGCTGGCCGTCGGTGCCAGTGCCACCGTCGTCGGCCCGAAGTGCAAGTGCTTCCCCGGCAACGCCTGCTGGCCGTCGTCCAGCGACTGGACCAGCCTGAACCAGACCGTCGGCGGCCGCCTGATCGCCACTGTGCCCCTCGCCCGCGCGTGCCACGACCCCAACTACGACCCTGTGCGCTGCCAGGCCCTGCGCGATGGCTGGCAGAACCCGGGCACCCAGTGAGACCGCTTCCCCTCTCCCTTCGAGTCCCTGCCAAGCCAGTGCCACAGCTAACACCCCCCCGCAGCATGGACGACTCCGCCTCCATCATGGCCCCCTTCTTCGCCAACCAGAGCTGCGACCCCTTCACGGCCCAGTCCAAGCCCTGCACCCTCGGCAATTATGTGGCCTATGCCGTCGAGGCCCGCTCGGCCGCCGACATCGCCGCCACCATCCGCTTCGCTGCCAAGAACAACATCCGCTTCGTCATCCGCAACACGGGCCACGACTACAATGGCCGCTCCACCGGCGCCGGTGCCCTCTCCGTCTGGACCCACAAGCTCAAGACCATCGAGTTCAAGCAGTGGTCCGACAGGTACTACAAGGGCACCGCCGTCAAGCTCGGCGCTGGTGTCCAGGGCTTCGAGGCCATGTCCGCCGGCCTCGCCAAGAAGCAGGTCATCGTCGGCGGCGAGTGCCCCACCGTCGGCATCGCCGGCGGCTACACCCAGGGCGGTGGCCACTCGGCCCTGAGCACCTCATTCGGCCTCTCGGCCGACAACACGCTCGAGTTCGAGGTCGTCACCGCCGACGGCAGGCTCCTCATCGCCTCGCGCACCCAGAACACGGACCTGTACTGGGCCCTCTCGGGCGGCGGCGGCGGCAACTACGCCGTCGTCGTCAGCATGACGGTCAAGACCTTCCCCGACGCCACCGTCGGCGGTGCTTCTCTCTCGTTCTTCGCCGCCGAGAACCCCACCGAGACCTTCTTCAAGGGCATCGACGCCTTCCACGCTGCCCTGCCCGCCATGGTCGACGCCGGCTCCATGGTCATCTACTACTTTACCACCAACTTTTTCATGATCGCCCCGCTCACCGCCTACAACAAGACCGCCCCGGAGGTCGAGGCCATCATGGCGCCGCTGCTTACCCAGCTGACCGCCCTCGGCGTCAAGTATAACGCCGCCTACACCCAGACCGCCACCTACTACGAGCACTACGACAAGGCCTTTGGCCCGCTGCCCGTGGGCAACATCCAAGTCGGCATCGCGCAGTACGGCGGGCGCCTCGTCCCGCTCTCGGCCTTCCAGAACAACGCCACCGCCCTCTCCCAGACCGCCCGCTCCATCGCCGAGAAGGGCATCACCTGGATCGGTGTCGGCACCGACGTCTCGCGCTTCGCCAAGAACAACGCCAACGCGGTCCTCCCCGCGTGGCGCACCCCGCTCGTGCACGCCACGCTGACCACCGACTGGTCGTTTGACCCGGCCAAGTGGGACACCATGCTGGCCAACCAGCGGCTCATGACGGACGAGATTATTCCTGCGATTGAGGCCGTCACGCCGGGGTCGGGCGCGTACATGAACGAGGCGGATTTCCGGCAGCCGAGGTTCCAGGAGGTGTTCTTTGGCGCCAACTATAAGCAGCTGCTGTGCATCAAGGCCAAGTATGATCCCGAGAGCTTCTTTTATGCACGCAATGCGGTCGGGAGCGAGGCGTGGGTTGTCAAGAATGACGGGCGTATGTGCAGGGCGTAAGGGTTGAGTTGAGGGGAAGTTGGAAGTACTGGAGGGAGATGGTTGGTGGTTACTTCATGCTGTATAACTAACTAATTAACTAATCAATTGTTGGATGATGATGCTGTTTTGTTGACGGCATGTTTTGGACTCCTTTCAATGGTAATATTTTAAGGGGCCAAGTCTTGCTTGACTTTGATTGGAAGATGCCAACGGGACTGGATCTTTTCGGCCCTCCGAGGCATGGGGTGGTAGTTATATACAGCTGGGATCGTACTTAGGTATTACTTCAAAACAACGTGGATCAGCATCGAGAGAGAAAGAGAACCAAGCTGAAACTGTTACCCGGTTCTGTGCCCAACCATCATTCAGCCCAGTGACAGGCGGTTGAATGCAGGGCCAAGGCTCGCTGTCAGACAAACAAGCAGCGTTAGGTTGCCAATGCACCCACCAATCGAATGCCTAGTACACGGGATGATCAGTTTGACGGGTTCCGCAGCACCATAGGATGGATAGCCCCCAACCGCCACAAGATCCAACGGAATGCACACTGACGCCTAGCCGGTTTGTTGCCTCCGCCTTCGGGGAGCCTGGCCCCCGTTGCCTCGCTCTCAACCCCTCACGGCCCTGGGCCACCTTTGACATTATTCTTCTTCGCTAGCCGCCCGGAAACCTTTCCTGCAACGTGTTTTTGCATTTCTCATGTCGTCGCTGCAAACCGAACAATTCTGTTGCCATGCCTCGTCACACTCGGCACGATGGTGGTGGACTTCAGTTTGCAGCTGGCCAGGTTCTGTGGCTCCCGCCGCAGCACCAGGTCACTGTCGACGTAGCAGGCATATCAGAGGGTTGTTTTAATCACCCCGCGGTTGTCCTCAAGGCGCCTGGTGATGGCAATATTGTGGTTTTGATAGTCAGTTCAGCCCTTCCCCTCCTCCCGCGAAGGAGCAACACAAACAGGGGCGGCTGCTGCCGCACCGCGACGCACTATACTGACCAGCCCTCGAACCCCATCCCCCCCCCCTCTAGATCACGAGTTTCCATGGCACAGACCTCAACATCAAATACCCTCACAGCACGGCCAAGCGGAAGAAATACCTGCCCATCTCCCCGGCCGACCCCCACCCCGACCTCGACGGCGCCCTCCTGACCCTCACGAACAACGACCACCTGCCCAAGAAGTCATGGGTCAACCTTGCCCAGAGCCATACCGTACCCGCCGCCGCTTTCCGTCCCTTCCAGAACTACGCCCTCACGCGTGGCTCATACCGCCTGCTGGTCCAGCACGCCGCGGCGCCGACCTCTGGCCACCGCGACGCCGTTGCAAGATCTCCCCGCCCCGAGCGTCACCCCTGCCGCGTCGCCCCTGCCCGCATCCCCCCCCCGGCGCCGATCACCCACCCGCCGCCGACCAGTCAGGGCGACAATAACAAGGGGACCGTTACCGCCGTCCTCCTCGGCGTGGGCTTCGTCACGGCGAGCGTCCTCCTGGTGCTCCGTGGCGGGGTGCGCGGGGCGTGGGGCGTGTTGAGGGGTGTCCTGGGGGGGGAGGTGTAGGGGGGGGGGTTCTCTCCAGGACGGGGTTTGGCTTGGGGGGGCGGTGTTGACAGTTGGTTGAGGATGGAGGATGGGGACGGAGCTGAGGCGCTTAGGCAGTGGGAATGATAATTGCCTTGTAGTTGACCTCATCTTGAGAAGCGATTGGTCCGTGATACTACATACTCAATTCTACTAACGGGCTCCAGAGTTGAGGCCCCCCGCCCCCTCTACGAAAACATGACCTGCCGCGGGTCAAACGTCGAGATGTACCTCCTCCCAGCCATCTCCCAGGGTGGCCAGTGCATGCCAAGCCTTATCTTTTGTCATCGTCAACCTCGAGCAAGATCATGTGAAACCAACATCCTTCCATCGGTCTGTCTCTTGCTCGTTCACTTGCTCCATCCACCCTTTGGTCTCACCAAGACTTGAGAGAATCACCAGTGCCGTCAAACCAACCAGCCATCACCAGTCAGAATGCCGAGCCGCAGATCCCAATGTCAAGTCGAAGGGCAGGGTGCGAGTAGGCCATCATCTCCAACAACCAAACCCGAAAGTCCGCGGGCCGGCAGGTCGTGGTCGGCCAGCTGCGCGCCATCAAGAGCCCCGACGGCGTCATCTCTCCTTCGGCGGGCGCCCCGCCGTCGACTCGCGCTTCTTCTACCTCAAGGGCGGGCCGTTTGCGTCCGAGGCCGCGTACAACGACTTTCTCGTGTCGGACCTGGTCAGGCACGCAAGCACGCCCACCATGATCCGCTCCCAGATGCGCGACGACCACGACATCGTGCTGACCCACGGCGACCTGCACGCCATCAACATCCTGGCCAAGCCGGGGTCGGCGTCGTCGGGGTCATTGACTGGGAGCTGGCCGGGTTCTACCCCGAGTACCTCGAGCTGGTCAGGCCGTTCTACCCGGCCGACCCGACGTGCAGGTATTACGGTGAGCTGCTGAATATCTTTCCGCAGCGGTATGATGCCGAGTGGCTGGTCGAGATGGTGCTTCATCAGTGGAGTCATCATTGATGTGGAGGGTGCCTGCACAGTGTCATAGGCATTGAGGAAGATCTCCAGGCTGAAACCATGGAGCTTATTGCCATTGGAATAACTAAGTTGAGTCGTAGTCTATCCTTTACCCTTCACTAAAGCCAAAACATTGCAATCAACACGCCGTCCAACTCCCTGCCAAACCAGCCTTCATAAATCCCAAGTTCCCAAGCCAAATCCTTTCCGAGGTTACTTTCCAACGCTCACACCCTCCCCCAGCTTACTCTCCCCGCCCACAACGGGTTTCACCTTCTCCCCGCCCGCGCTAATCCCCGTAAACGGACACACCCCCGCCATCGGCGTTCCCCCCTCCCTCCCCCCCCCACCAGGACAAACCGTATCATCACTCTCCTCCCCGCCGTGCCCCTCCCCCGCCGCGGCCTCCTCCTCCTCCTCCTCATGCGCAAGCACCTTCTTCCCATGCAGATACCCCTCCTTCTCGGCGATGGGCGCGTAGTCGACGCCGTCGGTGAACTCCTCGCCGTCGTGGACGTACCATTTCGTGAAGAGGTCGTTCTGGATCCAGATGACCTTGCCCAGGGCCTTGACGATGGCGATCTTGCGCGAGATGTGCAGCCGCGGGTGCGAGAGGATGGCCTCGCACAGGATGTCCTGGATCACGGCCAGCCCCGCGCCGATGTGGATGTACTCGATGTGCAGCGGGTGGGTGCGGCCGATGCCGGTGTGCATCATTCTTGGGGGAGGGGTATCAGTCGGTTGGTTCTGGCTGGGGGAGGGCAGGGAAGGGGGGAGGGGGGGAGAGGAACAACATACCCAACCTTGTCCAGATACTCCCAAAACTCCATTTGGGTCGGGTCGGAGCACAGCTTCTTGAGGTAGGCGCGCAGGAAGGACTTGCGGTGCAGGATCTGCGGCGACATCTCGTCGGGCTCCTCGTCCATGGGCCCTTCGAAGGCGGTGCTGCGCGTGTGGAAGGCGCGCGCCGTGATGTCGTATTGCAGCAGCTTGCGGTAGACGATGTTGACGACGGCCGGGATGAGCGCCTGGATATACTTTGAGCCCGAGCGGAGGGCTTCGATGTCGCCTGGGCGCTTGTCAGCTTCTTTCCCTTGGGGGGTATGTTTGTGTGGGAAAAAGGTGGGTTGGGGCAACGCACTGGCACCAAAGTCGAGAAACGAGTGGAGGTAGCGGATGCGGGCCTCGAGGTTCGTGTAGAGGGCCTTGCGGTCGATGTGCTGCATCGGCCGTGTTCGTGCCGTCGACATTGTGGATGGTTGTGGTGGGGGGGTGTGCCGAATGGAGGGCCGTGGTGGTGGGGCAGGCTCAGGGGTTCAGGGGTTATGCTTTCAGTGGGCACACGGATAAGTTCAACAGTCAGAAAGACAGCCCAAAAAGCCAGACAGCTGAGGAGATCTGAGAAGAAGACTCTCGAGACAAAACGGCGAGCTTTTGAATATCACCCAAACGCGATCGGCATCACAGCTGGGACTTTTCAAAGGTGGCGTGAGCGTGACAGCACGACGCGGCGGTGGCCTGATGCGGGCAGCAACATCGACTGACCTGGCTACCCGCGGCGCTGATTGGATGCCGCCCCCCTGGCCTCGCCCAAATCGGGAAACAAGACAACATACGACGCCGGGTCGACGCCCTGCCATCCTTGCAGCCAGCTTTGCCCGTGGCTCGACGGTTACAAAAAGTCAGGGAAAAGCCGCATCCTGGTTTCCCCGATGCCTGCCTGCCGGTCGGGACGAGTTGCCGTTTGGTTCCATGCTGTGGTGTTGGGGTGAGGTACACTCGTGAGCAGGTCGAGCAGCATTCATGGGGAAACCAACCAGTTGCTTTGTGGGTTAGGTTACTTGCTCATGTGGCCCAATGCTGACGTTGTTCCCAAAGGCCAAGAAAACGACAATCAACGGGACTAGTTACCGAGAGTCAAGGGAGAGACTCGCACCTGCCATGACATAAATCTTGCACGACTGCGAGGGAGGTACTCGACTGAGCGGGAGGTACTACAAAATGTTGATCATTGTGACACTAAATCTTTTGCGCTGCCTAAATCACCCAGATATTATTGTCTGGAAGTAATCTTGTTGGATTTTTCAACTGAAAGCGGCCAAGATACCATCAAGACTTATCCTACTGAACCTGCCCATCCACACTTGTAGACGAACTGGCGGCCCGGCATGGGAACCAGCTTCCGATGACGACTGATGCTCTCCTGGCAAGCTCGGGTTGATTCCTGCCGGTTGCCACCTGCAACGAGGACGCACACCGAGCGCAACCGCTGGGTAAGGGGGGTTAAGTCCAGACTGAACTAGCCGCAACCTTCCCATTCTTCCCAGTCGGACTTTGCCCGTGGACATGGAGCAGAAGTCGCCATCAAGTCCCAATACCCCGAAATCAACATACCAACCCGCATCGGGTTCACCCATCCTTTTTAACGTGTGCCCGTTGCATCTTACCGTCCGTCGGCCCTCTCTCGACCATCCCGCCACCACCCTTCTCATTCCCCTCAAAACCTGCTGTTTCCCGACCAACCAATGCGCCTTCTCCCCAACCCTCTGCCGAACCCCATCGCCGTCGTCCCTTGCCACGGACTCGTGGAACAACGGGGGATGTGCGGATGTGCTTCTGGTGGTGGCGGGGGCGGGGGGAGGAGGCGGTGTGGAGACGCGTGTTGTTGTGACCGAGTTTCGATTTCGGGTGATTGTGGTGTGTCGGTCGGTCATGATGCAGGCAGAAATGTTGGGGCCGAGTGGGTGGCGGAAGAGCTGGATGTATTTCTGAGCCGAGCCCCCGTACGGAGAATGGGCGCAGGCTCGTGGGTTCTCTGTCATGTTTCCCTCCTCCTGCTTACCCTCCCGCCCCCTCGTCCGCTTCTTTACCTGGATTTCCAACTACTAACGCGCCCTGACCTGCCGGTGTCGGATTGGTACGTCAGTTGTCGAGGATGCGGCGGCGCTGATGCACATCATGGCGGCGGTACTCGACCCAGGGTTGTCGAAGCGGCGGATATTCGCGTGGGGATGCTCTCGCGGCCGGAATAACACAGCAACGAGAGGGGGGGGGTGACCTGGCGCGCGGTGGACTTGCAGCGACGGCGAGGACCTGGAGCGGGAGCTCGACACGAACATGATGCGATGACGAGATGCTGCGGTGGTGCTCGCGGCGTTGGGGCTGGCCACCGTTTGGGGGCGCGATTTGCGAGAGCGTCGAAATGTACGGCAACGTGGGCTTCAACTGGGTACGACTGTTGGCGTGGGGTGGTGGTGGTGTTGGCGATGCATTTACGGTTACTCGTCTATCCTGCTTCTGGTGGACGTCGCGTCACGGTGGACAGGGTTGGTGTTGGCGGGCCAGGGAAGTGATCGTTGTGCCATGTTTGTTGGGGGAGGGTCGTGCTGGGAGACAGGAGGCGGTCGGTTGCGTTTGGTTATTCTATGAGTCAATTAATTACCGCGGGCAGCAACAAAGACGAAATTTGGACGCGGTTGGGCGTGCGTGCCGGTTTTGCGCGACATTTTTCTGGTGTCACGCGCGGGTTGGGATTTGCTGCCACCACCACGTCGCGCACCTCGATCGCCAGCATCGACAGGCACAGCTGACGCCACGGAGACTAGGCTCCCAGGTGAGGCTCCGTGGGATCGTAATCCCAAGCACACAGACACACACACAATTCACGCCTCCACGCATCCACCACACACAGACGCACACACACACACACCCATCTGACGCTGGCCACAAAGCACCACCCCACCAACCGAGGAGATGATAGGGACCACCCACCCCACCCCACCGAGCCCACCCCACTGATCCCCCAGACCCCCAGGCCCGTTGATGAACACCGCTGAGTGGATGGGTGATGAATGCTTGCTGCCCCACGGCCACCTGCTTCCAGCTCGTCGGGTGGAGGCGGAGGAACGAAGGAGGGTGGGGAAGCCGAGAAAAGATGGGGTGAACCGTGGGGCCCAGATCCCTGCGAGCGCCGCAGCGGCCAAGTTGGCCAATGACTGTGCGGGGGTTGTCAGAGGCTCGCGCGGGCCAATGGGGGGCGGGCGATAACATGCACTTTCCCCCGCGGAGGGGTTTCCAGACCAAGGATGGCGGGACCCATGAGAGCCTGAAAGGGCTGATTGATGGGGGGAAGACGGAGGGGGTCTGGAGGCGTGTATCTTATCTTGGAAACCCCTCAATGGCCCCCCGATCGGGTCAAGCTGCGGTTGCTGGTGGTCAATTTTTCCTTTCGAGGTGTGCCCGTGGTGGTGCGCGGTGGTGGTGTGTGGCGGCGCGCTTTTTTGGGTGGGCGGGATGGACAGGTGGCTCCTGGCTGGGCCTGGCTGCCAGGCCTGGCTGCTCCTGTTTTGGCGGTGCGGGCTGCTGCTGCAACCGCCCAGCCTGCAGTGGGCGAGCCCTGCGCGTCCCTGCCTCGATGCGCCTCGGCGCCCCGCGGCTTTCGGGAAAGATAAGCGCATTAGGTTTCGCTTTTTTGACTCGATGATTTTGCTATGATGGTCCGGATATGGCCCTGATGGCCCTGATGGACCTGCAGCCTGCACGCGCTCCCGTTATCGGGCTCCAGCTTTAAATCCCACCGTCCTCCCCTCCCTCCCCTCCCCCGCCATCCATCCCTCCCATCTCCTCCTCCCCGAACCCACAACCAACATCCATCAACTCCCCCTCGAGCCGCCTTGCCCTGCCCTGATCCTGGAACCGCGATAGGCCGTCCGAACCTGAACCGAACCGATCCATCAGACCTCGTCTCATTGTAGACAGCAGACAGCAGACAGACCGCAACCATGGTACGTGCCGGTGGATGCTGCTCCACGCTGCCTGGTGGGGTGGCGACCCACGCATACCACGCACACCACGCACACATGCCCAGCTCTGGGTGTGGGTGAACGACAAAAGTGATCCGGGACTGACGTCGATGCGCGGAACAGGCCTCCTCCCCTTCCTTCATCTCCCAGGCTGGGAATGTAAGCATCACGAGACCCGTCGGCGCCGGCAACCCCTGGCGGTGGGCTCACACGTCGCGCAGCTCCAGAAGTACTTCTCGCTCGACCAGAAGGGCACCATCATTGCCGAGTACATCTGGTGAGTCCCCCGCTGAGTCCTGCCCTCTTGCTTCCCTCTGCCTGCGCCCGCCTGTCGATCCCCAAATCCCCTCCTGTGTGTCGCGTGTCGATCGCGAGCACGGGACGGTACACCGCTGGCCGGTCCCGAGTTTGATGCAAAGCCACCGCCTTGGCCCCCAGCCACCGTCCGCTGCTAACACGCCCGTCCGCAGGATCGACTCAGAAGGCGGCACCCGTTCCAAGTCGAGGGTAAGACATCTCCCCGGAGCCCCCCACAAGCGCGGCATTTAATTAACGGCCCCCGCAGACCCTCCCCGAGAAGGACTACCAGCCCGAGGACCTCCCGGTCTGGAACTTTGACGGCTCCTCGACTGGCCAGGCCCCCGGCGACAACTCGGACGTCTACCTCAAGCCCGTAGCAATCTACCCTGACCCGATCCGTCTTGGCAAGAACATCCTCGTCCTCGCCGAGTGCTGGGATTCCGATGGCACCCCCAACAAGTACAACTACCGCCATGAGACGGCCAAGCTCATGACGGCCCACGCCGACCACATCCCCTGGTTCGGCCTCGAGCAGGAGTACACCCTCCTGGACCTCAACGACCGTCCCTATGGCTGGTACGTTGCCTGGCTGCATTTTCAATCCTTGGCTGGCTTGGGGGCGTTTGGCTAACGGCATTGATTGAATCAGGCCCCAGAACGGCTTCCCGGCGCCCCAGGGCCCGTACTACTGCGGTGTCGGCGCCGGCAAGGTTGTGCAGCGCGACATCGTCGAGGCGCACTACCGCGCCTGCCTGTACGCCGGCATCCAGATCTCGGGTACCAATGCTGAGGTATGGCATCAACATCTCCCCGATTTTGAAAATCCAAGACGAGGGCAGATCACTAACATGAATGTTTGATTAGGTGATGCGTATGACGACCCCCACGCCGTCTTGCCTTGTTTGAGCACCACACTAACCCTCTTGCAGCCGCCCAGTGGGAGTTCCAGGTCGGCCCCTGCGTCGGCATCGACAGTACGTCTAGACCACGCGATTCGCCCCTCCCCCGCAGAGGATGATCTTGGCTAACCCCCCGCACAGTGGGTGACCAGCTCTGGCTCGCTCGCTTCCTCCTCCACCGCATCGCCGAGGAGTTCGGCGTCAAGGTCTCGGTCCACCCCAAGCCCATCCCCGGCGACTGGAACGGCGCCGGCCTCCACAGCAACTTCTCCACCAAGGAGATGCGCGAGGAGGGTGGCATGAAGCACATCGAGGCGGCCATCGAGAAGCTCGGCACCCGCCACCAGGAGCACATTGCCGTCTACGGCGAGGACAACGAGAAGCGCCTGACGGGCCGCCACGAGACGGGCGCCATCGACCAGTTCTCGTACGGCGTCGCCAACCGCGGCGCGTCGATCCGCATCCCCCGCGAGTGCGCCGCCAAGGGCTACGGCTACTTTGAGGATCGCCGGCCGGCCTCGAACGCCGACCCCTACCAGATCACGGGCATCATCATGGAGACGTAAGCGCACCCGACTCACCCGCCCCTTCTCGCGGGCATACCCGGTCCCATGTCGGAGAACCATTTTGGCTAACCTCTTTGTGGTCAGGGTCTTCGGGGCTGTCTAAACTGGCTCGGGATTTGTTTGCCAGTTGTTGCTTGCGTGTTTGACTGGGTATTTTTTCGGCAAGAGGAGTTTGTCGGTGTTGGATTTGAGGGAGCTTGGGCCGGTTGGACAAGCAGACACACCACCAGGACTCACCCCAGCTTTTAGCTTTTGGAAGGGCTTACTTATTAGTTTTGTTTTGCTCCCTGTAGATGCTCCGCGTCCGCCACGATGCTGGTCCGGCCGGGGCATGATGACGCATGAATTGTTAAGAATAGAATTATTTTTCAGATCAGCACTGTTGGATATGACCTACCCCAACGAGCGCGATCCTCGTATTACCGTCCGGGTTCAACTTGGAATTTGCCCTCCGGTCTGACCGCCTCACTAAGGGTCTAACTTTCCCCTCGTGTTTCTCGACTTTCTTCTGGGTCCCTCGATCCGCCGAAACCCCGCCGCGTCAGCCACGTGGCAACCCTGCCAGTGACAAGCATGAACCCCCACGTAGCTCGATTAATGGAAACGACGCTGCGTCTGGATTCATGCTGGCGGCCGTTGGTGTTTTTTTTTCGTGACCTCCGCATCTTTTGGTGGTGCGGGGCGGACGGGACCGTTTTTTTGGGGGGGGGGGGGG
>MU855507.1:0-51902 GCA_033296695.1 Staphylotrichum tortipilum | reverse complement strand
CCAAGATTTGGGGGTGGGCGACTGATGGGGTGGGCGATTGATGGGGGGTCCGACTTAACGAGTATCATCGCAGCAATTGTTAAGCTGATTACTTTTGCCCATCACATGACCACCCCAACCCGACTGAATTAATACCTCATGGCGACATGAGATAGGGTCAGGTGGCTCTCACCGAGAGGCATCATTGTTAATTATCCCCTTGTTGTGCAAGGGTCCAAGGGACGTAGCAAAGCACGAGGGCAACCAGCAGCTCGCTCCATCGGCCCATTCTGAAAGACGATAGCAATGCAACAATTCCATTCACCTGCAAATAGGTGGATAGATAAATACAACGAAATCAACAATAAACGAGCGATATAAGGATTACCAAGTGCCCAAGCACCAGCGACCCAACAGCCCCATTGCCTAAAGAAGGAAACCAAAGCCCTCACTCACAACCCATGGGCCGTCCTGCGTCTTTCGACTGCCGACGCCCAACACAACAACCTTCTCAACGACCACGTCGGTGGAGTAGCCAAAGGTACCGCCAACATGGAGCGCCTGACCATCCCACGTGAAGCTGATCTCCGACTTGTTGCTTCCCACGTCCAAGCTCTCCCCATCATCCAGGTACAGCTCCCCCTTGGCCGTACCGTCCATCCCCGGGGCGATGGTGATGACAAAATTCTGCTTCCTGAGCTCGGTCGTGGTGTTGGCCGACTTGGCCCGTGTCGGGATGATTGATCCGCCCCTGATATGCACGGGGATGTCCCCCCAGCCAACCCCCTCGACGGTTTTCACCTCCCCGTTGCTCACCACCCTCTCCCCCGTCCAGTAATCATACCACACATCCTTCGGCAGATAATAACTCACCGTCTGCGCGTTATCATCCACCACCGGACTGACTAACAACCCGTCGCCCAACATCCACTGCGTCTGCACACCCCACGTCTTCTCATCCCCCGGATAAAAGAACCACAGTGGACTGACCACCGGCCGTCCCTGACTCGCCCTCCACATCCCCGTATACAAATAATCCAGCAGCTTGTACCTCACCTCCACCGCTTTCCTTGCCGCGTCCGCCACCAGCGGCCACCGATAAAACTCCTGGTCCGGCGCCGACACGTCCGCATGGTTCCGGTAAAACGGTTGGAACGCCGCCATCACCGCCCAGCGCGCGCACATCTTCTCCTCAGCCACCCCGTTGAACCCGCACACGTCCGACCCAACCATCGGCACGGCGTGCACCGCGGAGAAGCCCAGCATCTGCCGGATCGACGCGCGGTAGTGGTCCCACGTGGACGCGTTATCGCCGAACCAATGCGCGGCCGCGCGGCCGATGCCAGAGAAGGTGGAACGGGTCAGCACAAACGGACGCTTGTTAGGCGACCGCGAGAGCAGCGCGTTGCGCGTGGCGGACGCCATCATCGTGCCGTACAGGTTGTGCGTGTCGTACTGGTGGGTGCCGTCGGCGTTGGTGACGTTGGTGAAGAGGGTGAAGGCGGAGAGGGCGCCCTGGTGGTTGGCGATGCGGTAGGACGGGGAGAAGAGGTCGCGGTCGGGGAGGCCGAGTTTGGAGCCTACTGGCGGGGTGTCACGGCGGCGGGTGGCGGGAGGGGGGTTGTTGCCGAGGGAGGTCGTCGAGGCGAGACAGGTGGTGTCTGGGCACATGTTGGAGGCTTCGTTCATGTCGGTCCAGAGGCCATCAATGTTGACACCGGTGGTTGGGTCGTAAAAGGTCCGGATCTCGGAGGTCCACCAGTCTTGCGTGTTGGGAGCCAACCAGTCTGGCCAGACGACCTCGCCGGGCCATTGGAGGCCGCGGTAGAAGGACCCGTCTGCGGCGCGGAGGAATGCGCCCTTCTCGGCGCCGCGGGCGTACGTGCCATAACTGCCGACACGTTTGATGCCGGGGTCGAGGATCTGAATGTAGTTCTGGTTGTTGCGGTGGAGAGTGTCGACCAGTGAGCGGACCTTGTCGATGGGATACCGAGAGGGGTCAGTGGTGAAATCTTGTTTGCCGTTCATGTAGTCGATGTCCCCCCAGACAGTCTGGAGAGGGATGCCGGCTGCAGAATAGTTGGCAATAACCTGGGCAACGTGGTCGATGTTTGGCCAGCCGTACTTGCATTGGTGGAAACCAAGGGTCCAGTAAGACATCATAGCCGGCATTCCCACGACCTCGGCGTACTGGGCGCTGACAGCCGCCGGCTCGGGGCCCGCTAGGAAGTACAAGTCAATCACGCCGCCGATGGCGTTGTACTCTAGATACTGCTGCCCCGCGCTAGTCTTGTCGATGCGAATGTCCATCCCGTTCGAGTTGAGCATGAAGACGCCGTGGGTGCCCGCATTTCCACGGTGTTCAAAGTAGACAGGATGGCTGCCGTACAAGTTGGCCTTGTTGGGGATCCACGGAGACTCTGCATTCCAGAACGTGCGAGTGTACCCCTGAGTGGGCAGCCGGAAATCATCCGAGTGTTCTCCGAGGCCATAGAGATTTGGGTTCTGCGGGAGGCTGGTCCTGAGCTGGAGATACTGGGTCTCAAAGGTCAGGGGCGAGTCCGAGGTGTCAAACAACACCTCTCCCGTGGATCTCCTGGTCACGTTGAAAGAGAAGGGATTCTGAGAGAAGGCGAATTTGAGAGCGGCATCTGTTGCAGTCGTATTTTGGTTCTTGGGCCGAGGTATGACGTGGTCCTGGATCTGATACACCTCACGGGCGGCATCTTCGATCAAGACGTGCAGGCGAGTGTCTGGCGGGGTGTGAAAAAATGAGTCAGTTACATGCGCGCACAGGGGGAGGGGTCCGCCACGTTACCTGTTTGATACTCGACGAGGAGCCTCAGGTTCCCGACATCCTTACTGTGCAAGGTGCAGTTGCCGATCAGCACCAGATCGGCTAGCAGGTATGAGTTCTCCTGAACAACGTTGGTGGCGCGATAGCCGCTACACTGCACAGCCGGTTGAGGGATCTGTGCCAGGACGGCGGCAGTGAGGAGCAGCAGGAGGATGATCCCAAAGAGAGCCATGGCGATTCGTACCGAGGGTGCGCGAGCGCGTTCCAGCAGCATGTAGGTCAACAGGAAACTAGGACCAAGGGGGGCATGGTTTCCGTTGGGAATTAATGTGCACGCAACCGTGCCCAGCGCACGGATTTCCGACCCCAAAGCTGCAGTATAGACCGCTCCTGCAGTGGAAGGTGATCCCTGTTGATTGTGTTATAACCCGTTGACGTGCATCGCCGGCGGGTTGTTGTTTGTGACGGGAAGGTGTCCGCTGCCATGTCGATCACTTAGGATGGGGTGACCAAGCATGGAATGCTAGGGGCCGCTCAGGGGTAGTATCCAGTTAGCAATCGGTGAGACAGGCCGGGCCACATGGTCCAGACGCGTGCGGTGTTACATCATGCGGGGAATGGGGTCTCAGTTTAAGAAGCGCCCAGGCACCGAACAGGTATGGGCGGCCACTCGCACGCTCCGGCACGCCCTCACACGCCCCGTGCACCGCTCCTGCTCGTGTATCCAACACGTGGGCGGCGGGAATCCAGGCGAGATCGTCACGCCGCCCCGATCTGGAACCGCTGATGCCCCGGGCGATATTGGCTTGGGGGCCGACTCGGCGGCTTTCCTGACCCCGCCCGACCGGCTGTGCTGTAACCTGCCGCTTTGGGGGCTGGATCATCCGGACAAATGCCGAACGACAACGACACACGAGATCGCGGCGGCATGTGTGAGGTGATCCGCGGTTGAACCGAGGGCGGCAGATTTCCACTGCTGTTTGTCGACGACGCCGTGCCATCGTCTCACCGAGACCGCATGGACGCTCCGCGACACAAGAATACTTGGGCGTCGTTAAGTCGTCTGGCACGGCTCTCGCGGCTGTGAGTTACCGAACTCGGCATGCCGTGTAAGGAGGCTACTACTCCAGCAACCCCCAGAGAAGGTGATACAGCTCCAATGTTCCAGGCCGCACGCGCTTGCGTCGCGCAGGAAGCATGAACCAGACCGCAATGAAGGAACTCGGGCTATATCCCAAGCGAATCAGCAATTTATTGAAATTATGCGGCAGGCTGTGCTCGTGAGGTCGGAAAACTGTCGTTGAACCAACAGCCAAGGGCAGTAATTACTCCAACCAACTGACACCATTATTGGCTTCCCATGCAGAGCACTCGTTCCATCCTCACCGCCCCGCTTGGCCTTCCCTCTTCTCCGCCCTCCTCGCATCCACCATAGCCGCCTGCACAGCCTCTGCCAAATCCACATGGAAACACGGCCGATCCAGCCGCCAAACCGGCACCCACTTCTCCTTTCTCCCCCTCCCCTCTTCCATACTCGTCTCGTCCTCACTGCTCTCCTTCTCCCTCGTCCCATCCCCCGCCCTCTTCCCAACCACGTACCATCCCGTGCTCTCCTTCTCTGCATCCCTCTCCCCCCTTGGCACCCCAAACCCTCCCGCCCCCAACGCCCTCCTCGCCCACCGCCCATCCACCCCCGCAAAATGCCACTCCACCTCCCCTCCCGCATACCTCTCCAGCGCCGCCCGCGCATCCACCAGCCCCTGCACGCTCGTCACATCTAGCCCATCCCCCACCGCCGCGCAGTCGATGACGACGGCTCTCAGCCACGGCAGCCCCTCCTCCGCTGTCGCCAGCCCCTTTGCTGGCAGGCCGGGATCGCTCCACAGCCACTGCCCCTTGTCAAGTTGTTGCGTGTTGCTGCTGCCAGCGCGGGTGTAGGTTTTGATGTGTTTGACGAGGCGGTGCATGTGTTGCGCTTGGTTCATGTAGGAGAGCGGGGCGGGCACGCGGTAGATGAATACGCCCGGGTGGGGGGTTGTTAGGGGGATGGCGGGGTTGGAGCCGTCGGTGTTGGTGAGGGGGAGGTAGACGGGGCGTGGGGTAGTGTCGGGGGAGGAGGGGTGGTCGTCGTCGTTGGCGGGGAGGTGGTAGATGGATGCTTGGCCGAGGAACTCACCCTTTGTGCGGGCGTTGCGGAGGAGGAAGAGGGCCAGCGAGACGCAGATTGTGACGTAAATTGAGATTTCGAGGCTGGTGAAGATGGCGAGGACGACGCCGATGACCCAGATGAAGAAATCGGGGAGAGAGAGACGCCAGTATTTGTAGAGTGTACGCGGCGGGGTGGGGAGGTTGACGACGGCGTGGATTATCAGGCCGGCGAGGGCGGCGTTGGGGATGTAGTAGAAGACTGAGGTCAGGACGTGGAGGGCGAGGACGAGGATGACAGCGCTTAAGAGGCCTGCCAGGGGCGTGCAGACGCCGGCTTTCGAGAGGACCGCCGACGCGCCGAACGAGCCGGTGCAGACGTAGCCGCCGACAAAGGTGCCAATGAGATTAGACGCCCCCTGAGCCAAGATTTCCTGTGATGGAACAACAGTGTAGTTGAAGACGCGCCCAAACGATTTCGCGATGGCGATGTGTTCGATTACAAGGATGATGACGACGGCGGGGAGTTTGGGGAGGACCAGCTCAAGAAGGTCTTTATCCATCGGGGGTGCTCCGGCGTGTTTGAAGCCTGTGTCCAAAGACTGTGTCAGTGCTGAGGTTATTGTCATTGAAGGAGAGAGCTTACCTCTCTCGACCTTCCCGACAATCCGGAAAGGGCTTGGCCCCGAGTTATTCCGGTTGACCAGCCAGCTGATAAACGTGTACAGCAGCATCGCAAACGTGAGCCGCAGCGATGAGATCATTGCCCAAACCATTTTCTTTGCCGGTTGTCGAGTTTCCATCTTTGCGCAGAGGTACCGGATGGCGAACAAGAGGACAATGGACGAGAGGCCAATTGTGGCATCGACTCGCGTTCGAGGCAGCCCTTTAAGCGAGTTGATGATGACTAGGTATGGGGCCTCTCTGGTGTTTATCCCTGAAATGCCCATGGCAACCGGGAACTGGGTCAACATGATGGTGATGCTGGCCCCGGTCACAAAGGCCGAGATGGGGATGTATGGGATAAACTCGATGATCCACCCTAGGCGGACAAGCCCGATGAAGAGAAGTATCATGCCCGAGACTGCCGAGAGTGCCTTCGCTATCTCCTCGTTGGTGTAAATGCCTGGTCGTTGCTCTTGGACGGTGGTGATGACTGATCCGACGAGAAGGGAACCGACTGCTGTTGTCTGCGATTTAACTTGTCAGCCCATGTGCTCTTGCAGATCTGAGGCAGAACTGAAGCTGGCAGGAGACATTACTAACGCCAATGACAATATCTTTGGAGGTACCAAAGATCCAGTAAAGTGCCGCCCCAACAAAGCTTGTGTAAAGACCGTACTCCGGCGAGAGGTCAGCCAGCAGGGCATACGCCATGGCTTGCGGGATCACGACGAATCCCACCGTCAGGCCGGCGACCGAGTCCCCGAGCAGCCATGTCAGGTTATAGCGGGGAAGCCATTCGGCGCACAAGAAGATACTGCGGGCGTATCTGAGCGGCCCCTCCTTTGTCGGCATCAGAGAACGTAACCACTCACCCACGGTGGGTTCTTGCTCTTCGTAAGGGTCGATGAAGTCGTCGTGCGGGAGGTAGCCAGGGGGAGATTGTGTCCCTTGATGGTCGATACCTAACACCCTGCGGGCGGCATCCGCGAAGAAGTTGGTCGAGGCCATGGCGACAGGTGCACCTGGAGGGATCGTCTGAGACAGATCAACAGAATTGTCTTGCATTCATGCCATCATTCGCAATAGTTTGTGCCAAGCTCGATCTGCTTATACTGCGCAGAAGTGGCATGTTGCCGAAGTGAGCCGCCTGAGCCGTCCCGAAACCACAACAATGTCTACAAAGTTTGCCGGACAGCCCACGGCCAGCATGGAGGAGCTGGCCCGGGAACGGACCATGGAACCGGCTCGGTGGCGGCGAGTCGGCGGCTGTCGGCGGAGGACGGACCGCCTGCCCCACCGTGAAATGCCAGGAGAACCCTGGGAGTCATGGATGTGGCGACGTCATGGTTCAAGAGACGCCGAGAGTCATGATGGTTGCAGTGTGATCGCTGTCCAAGAAGCTATTAAAGGTAGAGTTTAAAGTTTGGCCATGGCAACGGCACGAACATGCTCAACGCGTTTCTCTGGGGATCCAGGGGTCTCCCTAACCCGATTTCAGGGGCTCGCGGTGCCTGCCTTGGAAACATCCATACAACCCCTTAGCCCCTTTGCCGGTCCCCCCCCCCGTTTTCTCCCTGTCCCCCTATACCCTCCCCCCCCTCTCAGACAACGAGTGCATACACTGTTGCTCGGTTACTCGGATGGTATCCGCGAGGCTCTTGCCATGATGTCAGCCTGGTGACGTGACAAGTGGAGGTTCGGTAGAATTGCCCACCAGTGCGGCCCGCCCCATCGGCTCGGGAAGGTGGTGGCGAGCGGCTCTCGGTTATAACAGGTCGGCGACCTGCGAACCTGCTAGCTCGGCTCGGACGAATTAACTTGCGGCTATGGCTCTGAGACCGCCTTCCTCGGTTTCGTTCCCCTTCCGCTGGGCTTGCCCCCACCAAGTGTACGCTGCCGAACACATAATCCAGCACAACGGCATTGTCTATCACATACGACCATATCCACAAGAAAATTCGGGATCCCGTCCGCTCTCCCCTAGACAAACTTGTGAGGGCGGAACTAGTACTCAGGTCGGTGACGACTGGGGAATCCTCCGTGTTGTATGTTTTTTCGTCTTTTGTCACAAGCCAGCATACCCCCGTCGAACAGACTGGTGTGGGTACGGCCAGCTCCTGGCCTTCTTCACACCGCTCTCCCACGGCGGCTCATTCCTCTGCCCATGCAATCTCCCGTCTTCTTCTCAATAAAGCCGGATCACAATCCATACCCTCGCCTTCGAATTCCCGTTTCTCTGCGTGGCTTTCCATGATCAGGTTTTGAGATGTGTGCAGCGTTGGTGCGATATCAAGTTCGCTACTTTATCCAAAGGAACGGAGGCCTTCTCGACGACGACGAGTGGCGTCGTCATGCATAATACCCCTTTTGATTAGCCATGTGTCCGCCTCTGGGACACACCGATAAGCTGAAAACAAGGGAGGGTGGGGGACGAAGCAGCGGCAAGCAGACTCGGCCACGAAATCATCTTAATTTAACCCTCGCGCAAGAAGCCTGAGGAACTCCAGTGGTGGCTCTTGACACACCAGCTCATTTTTCTCAACCATGAACGAAGCAGAGAGCCCCGGTTTGCACACTCGACAAGGACCCCTCGGGGTGGTCCCGGACGGCCACCACCAAGTGATCAGTCTCCCCAGTCTGCGAGGCTTGCCACTCACTCCTTGTCCGACCAGGCTGCGATCCCGAAACTCAAGAAGGCGTGAATCTCGAAAATGTGGAGTCGTCGCTCTTCTTGCATGTCTCCGAGGCTTGCCGTACCGCGGCGAACGGATGTGTCTTACACAAATTAGTCATAGCCGTGCAGGCTGTGTGTACCACGCAGGCTCAGACGGCGAGGATCAATCCACCCGATGGCTTCCACCTCACATTGCGCTGGTACCGCACGGCCAGCCAGTTCGACAGGATAGAGCTCTTCCCCTTTGATTAGAGAGCCCGCAGTGCGGATCGGATTGCGAGTCGGTTTTCGGCATCAGACTCACCTTCGACGAAGATGGTAGGTCTCAGACATTAGCTGTAGCTGAATGGGGTGCCAATTCCAGTCAGGGGAATACACTCACACGGCTAACCGGCGCGCAGAACAGCAGGCCCGGGCAATCGAGTCCGCTACATAATTACCGCCTCGCCGCTCTGCGGGGACATGGCAATACGCTGGCTCGGCCAGTGCATGCGAAATCACGCCAAATGCTCGCAACGCGGTACTGATCCAGACTGGTTACCGACTGACTCCTTGACATCGGACCGCCGGATGGCCAGGAACCTCGGCTTGTCCTTTCCCCTGAGATTCAGGGCTACCGTGGTGTACGATACATCACCCTAAGTCACCGCTGGGCACCAAGTCCGGTATTGAAGCTGGAGTCGATGAACATTGAAAACCTACGGCGGTGTATACCGCTGGGATCTCCCCCGCAGACCTTCGTCGATGCCATTGAGGTGGCAAGAGTGCTCTTTGTCAGGTACCTCTGGATCGACGCTTTGCTCATCCTCCAAGACTCCAACGACGACTGGCAGGCCGAGTCCACCAATATGGGCAAGGTGTACCAAAACGGGCTGTGCAACCTCGCGGCTACCGGTGCTGCTGCCACCAACGGAAGCGGACTCTTTTAGGAACGAGATTCGCACTGGGTGACGCCAAAGAAGGTCCGCACACGATACCAGGGGCACAATGCGACTTATATTGCCGTGCTATCTGACTTGTGGAGCCAGTGGGGTTTCCACATCCACTCTCAATCAGAGGGTGGGTTCTCTAGGAAAGGATGCTAAACCCGCGGACTCCATTTCTCGAGCTAGTTGTTCTGGGAATGCCGCATCATGCAGGCATGCAAGACATCCCCGGACGGTCTGCCTGGCACGGTCGAGAATGACGAGGGGACGACGGGGCTGCATACCGAAACGGAGGGATTCCAACTTCCCGTCACGTTCAAGAACTGGAGAGAGAAGTATGCACGCGATGGGACAGATTTCTGGAACCAGGTCGTCCAAAGTTACGTACGATGTTTCATCACCAGGCCGGAGGACAGGCTCGTTGCCATTGCCGGCGCGGCCCGTTCGTTGCAGCCACTTCTGGGTGACGACTACATTGCGAAACCATGGAGGAGGGACACGCCGTAGAATCTTGTCTGGTCGTTGGGAGATGTGGTCGGGGGTATTGGGATTCCAGAAACGTATCGGTGTACGTTCCGCCCCCTTAACACAACCCAATAGTTACATAAGTCTGGATTGTTAATCTGAAGGTACTGACAACCGCTCATCGTAGCTCCCTCCTGGTCATGGGCTGCGCTTGACTACGTCAGCGCGTCCATAGAAGACCTCCTAGTTCCCCAAGACTATCGCGTCCGTTCACTCGTATTTCTACAGAATGTTCACATTGAACCCTGCGGGCCTAGCACGTTCGGGCTTTTCAGCGGAGGATATCTTGAGCTTAAAGGCCGAGTCGGACGGATATTTCCTGGCACCGTCCTCGATGAGGAAGCAGAATGGATCAGTGGTCACTACTCCTTTTCCTACTCAATTTCCACTCCAGGAAGGCTCGACCAAAGATGGGGCGGTCTGTTGCATGCCACTTTTGCTTCGCGACGATTCGGCACTGATTGCAGATTGTCTTCTGCTGCGACAAGTAAGCCCTCACAGGCCAGAGTATACGCGATTTGGCGTACTCCACATTGCCGGAGGAGCTGGCTTGGATTGTAGAATTCGCGCGGTCGCAAGTCTCTTTGGAAGATGAGGATAACTGGTGTGATTCTTTATTGAGTCAAGATCAACATAGCAGACGGGTCAGGGTGGAGTAATTAGGTAGTGCGATCACAGAAACTGAGGAAGAGACATGTTTGGGTCTTGGGAAAGGGTTGGTTCAAGGAAACGTGAGACGGGGACTCGATGCCAGGAATAGCTAAAGCATGGTGTCATCCATGGTTCTACACATCCTTGCCTGCCTCGACACCGATATCTGAATATGTTCCGTCGCTAGCATCAGAGGTGGGCACAAAACTTACCACCTTGAGCCGGCTATCTAACATGCGGCCAAGAGTCTCAACCTTTATGGTGAAGGCATCCAGGTAAGCCTCTGAGTTCTTGGACAGTTTGGGGGGGACAGCATGTGCGTCAGCAGGGGCTGTCGCTAGGAACTGCTGGAGAGTCTCGGTGACGGATCGCGCGTGCTGGCTGAGGATGGGTAGCTGGTCCGCGGAGGTCATTGCGCTAGGTATTAGTTCGTCGCAAACCCGTACCGCTATCGACGCTGTAGAATTGTCTATTGTTTCAATGAGAGCTCGGGTCTAGTTATACTTTGCAGTTGTTAAAACTTTTGATGCCGAGCAGCTTTATTTGGTTGCCTTCCGACTGACCTGGTCCAGGACTCCACCCGTAAACCCGACCAAGAACTGTGCCCACTTGCGAACACCAGTCCAGATGTAGAGGGCTTGTAACCAGACGGACTTGAACTCCAAAGGGACTGGTGGGCTCTCTTCGGCCACAAAGACCAAGGCCGCTTCCTCAAACGCCGATGGGCATGAGTGCAACAGCGCGAAGTTGCGAAATTCCATTATTAATTAATCTGCACAGAACCAATGGCTAGTTGACAGAAAGAGACCGCGAGGGTGATAGGGATGTGGATGGTCCAAGAGTTCCACCTGATGCCTTTCGCGTTCTCTCTATTCCCCAATCTCTCTCGGGGTTGAGAAGGTGCCGCATGACACCCGCAGGGATGGACCACCAAGCACTGAGTCTGATGAGGTGGATACATCTTCGCCCACGAGTTTGCCTCGACAGGGGATGAGGACGATGCAGTCGCAAGCGAGAGCGTCGACGGCCGAGTCATTCTCTTGCATGCGCAGCCAGCTTTTGAGGTTGGCTGGTTGATCGAGACCCCTTGTATACTTCCCCTGGTGGCCTTTGCGGTTGTACTGGCGATATCGAACCACATTCAGCACCTCCTCGCCAAGTCGCTGATCAGCATTGCGAAACCCCGAGAGGGAGGTTGAAAATTATGGGTTCGAATGGAGTCCGCCAAAAAGAGGAGCGCAAACTAACTAACTACCTAAATATCGGGTTGCGACGGTTACCTGGTGACACGGCCTGAATATCTCAAGAATGGGCGAAAAATAAAAAGGGGCCGACAGTTAATCAGGGACTCAGCCATCAAAGAGGGACAATTCCGGCGAGACGAAGCGTTCAAAAGCAACGGAATCTGACTGTCTTTCCCTGCGGACAGCCAATTACAGTCCCGCGCGGCGTTGGGACTGCGTGGCGGAGTTAGAGTCGGAGCCCGAAAATGCCTTGCACAGCCTCTAGCAGGGCGCCGCGAAGGTCATCGAGGGACAGACGCGCACGAGAAACAGGCACTCAGCTCACGAGGGAGTTGGTGAGAACCTTACCTATCTTGTGACTGGCCTTGCAGCGAATTCAGTGTTGGGTCACCTTGCTGGGCCAAGTCGCGCATCCGTCCTTTCGTCAACAGGGGACGGCCACACGGACATTTCCCCGCAAGGACTGCCTCCGGCAAACTCTGCTTCTATAACAAGCCCAAGTACACAAAGCCAGATCAATTTCGACCCATTACTAACAAATAACACGATACAACCGCTTCCACCTCGGCCAACTCTGCCTCTCCTCCTCCTCCTGGGCCTTGATGATCCCCAACCTCCCAAAGTCCCTGCGCCCGGTATCGATATCCATCTCCTCCACCCTCACAAAGCTCGTCCGATACCACACCTTATGCCCCAGCCAAAACACCAACACCACCGGCAGCGCCAGGCACTGCACAAAGAAGTTCTGCGCCCTGTCGCTCGCCGTCATGGGCTCGTCCGGGTCCTCGAGCGGCGCTATCGCAACCCACAGCTGCGCCGCCAGAATCAGCACATTGCACAGCAGCCCCACCCAGCTGCCGATGACGCCCGCCTGCGCGCGGAAGGCCATGTCTGCGACGGACCGGTGGCGGTACGCCCAGGCCTTGCGCAGCCGGATGTGCGCCAGGCAGGTGCTCGCCCAGGTGAAGATGGTGCTCAGCCCGCTGATGGCCAGGAGCCAGTCGAAGACCTTGCCGTAGTGGTCTTGGAGATTGGCCAGGTAGGCTAGTAGCCCGAAGCTGGACACGGCGAGGATGGCGACCAGCGGTCGTCCGCGGCGGTCGACGTAGGAAAAGATCTGGGGGGCTTGGCCCTGCTCGGCCAGCGCGGCCAGCGTGCGTGACGAGCCGAAGACGGAGGAATTGCCGACGGAAATGACCGACACCAGGATGACGCCGTTCATAATGGAGGGGAGGATGGTGGTGCCCGCGCTCTCGATGGCAATGACGAAGGGGCTTGCGGAGGCGTCGGCAAGGTTGGCCCCGCCGAGCAGGCGCGGCTCATTGTATGGGACCAGCAGGCCGACGAGGGCGAGGGAGACGATGTAGAAGATTGTGATACGCCAAAAGACTTGCTTGATGGCGGTCGGGAGGGACTTGCGGGGGTTGGAGGTTTCGGCGGAGGCCAGGCCGACGAGTTCGGTGCCGGCGAAGGCGAAGGCGGCTGTGACGAAGACCGTGCAGAGGCCTTTGAAGCCGTTGTTGAAGGCGCCCGGGTCGTGCCAGTATTTGCCGCCGATGTAGCCGCTCGTGGGGGTGCCGCCAATGTTGATGACGATGCCGAGGAGGCTAGGGGGCGTTAGTGTCGGGCAGGGAGGAGAGGCGAAAGGGGGTTAGTAGGCAAGGGGTTAGCGAGCGAAGACTAACATGAATCCAACGACAGCAATGACTTTGATGATGGCGAAGAGGAACTCGGCCTCGCCATAGCCGCGGATGCCCGCCAGGTTGATGGCCAGGATGACGAGTAGGAAGATGGTGATGAAGATCGAAGGCGGTACCGAGGAATTCCAGTAGCCCACCGTCAGGGCGCCAGCAATGATTTCGAGTGGAAGTACAACAATCCACTGCAGGGCGTAACTGTTTACCAACCCGTTAGTTAGCCATTCCATCTCAACCACCCCCCTACCACCAACTACCAGCACCCAGGGGAAGACAGAAAAAGGGCAAACCAAAACACTCACTTCCACCCCATAGCAAACCCCCAACTCGGATCCAAAAACCTCGTCGAAAACGCCGAAAACGACCCCGCCACCGGAAACACCACCGCCATCTCCCCCAGCGCCTGCACCGTACACCACAGCATGACCCCCACAATCAAATACGCCAGCAGCACCGACGCCGGGCCGCCGGTACTCAACGCGCGGCCCGACGCCACAAACAAACCCGTCCCAATCGACCCGCTGATGGCAATCATCTGCAGATGGCGCCCCTTGAGTTCCCGCGCGAGGAGGGTACTCGCCGTCTTGGCGTTGGCGCTGCGGATGTCGTAGTAGCGCTCGCCGCCCTGGTGCTGGCGGACGACGGGCGGCGGCGGGAGCGGGGATGGGTCGTCGGTGTAGCGCTCGCCGTCGGCGTCGGTGACAGAGAAGGCGAAGTTGGGGTTTCCGTGGGCGTCGTGGTGGTGATGGCGGTGGTGGTGGGAGGGGTAGGAGCCTTCTTCGCGCCGGAAGGAGTCGATGAAGCGGCCCATGCGGGCTTTCAGGGTCGTGTCGCTGCCGCTGCCCGGGATGCCGCTGTCGGGCCGGGTGTGGGTGGGCGTGCCGGCGTCTGAGAGCGAGGTTGGGCCGTGCCGGGCACTGCTCCCGCCGAAGAGGCTGCCGTCGCCGGTGACGCTGGCGCTCCGGGCCCGGCCGAGCCGGTTCATTTCGATGTCGTCGAGGGGCATGGTGGCGCGCGGAGGGGGGCGGTCATTGAGATTGGGTACGAGGAGTGGAGGGGCTGAGCGTGTGGTTGCTTGGTTTGCTTGGGATCGATGGGCGTGTGGTTCCGGGTTGTCCGCTTCGGTTATGTGCCTGTGGATACACGGTGGCTTTGGTAGAACCCAGCGTTCTCAGAGCGTTCCAGGCCTGAGGGCTTCTCTGGGATAGATACGAGATGGTATATCTCGTTGTCACTGTCGCGAACGCTAGGGTTGCGCTCGCGCGTGGGGTCTGTGGTCTCGCGGAGAAGATCCGCGATCGTGGTGTCGCTGAAACAGGCGCGCCGGACGAGGACCAGCCGAGCGGTGGCGGGTCTCGATAGGGCTGGGACGATGGGGGTCAGTGGGACCTCGTCTCCTCCGTCTTGGTGCTTTTGCTCGAACGAGTTGTCGTCTCGGTGGGCTTTATCTTTCGCGCAGAGGGAAGACCCCCTGCAATGAACGGGGCGGCGCTTTTGAGCAGTATCTCGAAGCTCCCCAAAGCTGACTGAGCAGTGAGCAGCTTCCAGGAAAAGAGCGGGGGGTAAAAGCCTCGACGTCGCCGGCGAGCCGGCTTGGCTTCGCTCGCCTGTGAGGTGAGTGGGAGGGGGATGCCTGCCAGCGTCACATTCTCCACCCTGCCCTTTGCGCGCCCAGCGGTCATTCATGCGTGGCCTGACCCCCCCTCTCGCCCCCATTATCGGGCAGCGTTTCGCATATTGCAGGGGGGTGCAGATGCCTGCATTAGCGGCACTCCAGAAACCGATGGCGTGGTTTTTGAATGGAAGGTGGGTGTGGGCGCCAGGCTGCTGCTGTGGGCTTGTCCCTCTGCCGAATAACGGCTCGAGATTGGGGCGGCAAGAGTGCGGCGCTGTTGGTGTGGGAAAAGGAGAGAAGGGCTTGGTCTGGAGCTTCGAGTGGCCCCCGACACTCCCCTCGACGCCCACAAAAGTTGTCGTCTGTGCGGATGCTCGTGGACCCCTTGTCTGCAAGTCTTCTGCATCGATCTTGCTGCATCTTCCACATGGAAAACGCCGCTGGACTGCCCCCAGGGCCAATGGTGGGGGCGTATTTTCAGCCCAGCAAGCCACAGTCTTGAACATTGGTCGGCTATCCCCGGAACGGGCCTACTCCGGCTTGCGAAGCATTAGTGGACGCCCAAGGCAAAGCGCGATATCGAGGCTCCGACATAACTCGCTCCATATTTGGGCTCGACGTGATCCCAAGTGGTGTCCTCGGGATCGGCCACACGCGCTTGTGGGTTGCGCGGGCGGACTGGAGATATGCGCCACACCGAGCCTGGAAACGGAAAAAAAGCACGCGACTGGCCCGTCGTAGGTTTCAGGAAAGGCATTGACTGAACCGATACCGAACTTGGATTCAAGATAGATCTAATGCGACAAGTACATACACACAAAATCACAAAGTACGCGGTCTAAACATCCCCACGTGGACTTGTGTGCCCCCCATCAGGATGTGGCAAAAAACCCAAGTCCCTCAGGGGCACACCCCCGCGTGCTCTGCCTCGCGCGCTCGCGGTAACAACGCCATCCGCTGGCCTGAGCACCAGCCCCCCGCTGCCGTTTTCGTAGTCCGCAGTCGTCGCCGGAGAAACGGTAACCTCGATCGTCGTAGTCTTGAGCACCTTTGACCCTTCAGGAGGTGGAGTGGCACCCGGGGCGAAAAGCCGGCCTCGTGGTATCAAGGAGTCCGAGCTCTCCGTCCGGCGAACCATCCGGCCCTCGCTGTGCTCCACCGGAGCCGGCCGCTTCAGCCCATCCTCCATCTCCGGCTGCCCTAGCACACCCCCAGTCTGCCTCCCCCCTTCCTCTCCCCCATCCGAATCCCCGTCATGCCAAGTGACCTTCTTGCCAGCCCTCGAATCCCTCCTCGAACTCCTCAGCTCCGACTCAGTCGGAGCCTGGTACGGCTGGAACCTCCTTTTCTTGACCCCCGTATCCCTCACAAACGTCCCAATCGTCAACACGTTCGCCGCAAACGTCGCCATCAAAATTTCGGCCGACGCCCACATCGTCCTCGTAGCCTGGTACCCATCCTCCCTGAGAATTTCGGGCACCTTATAAACCGCCACCACCACTGTAAACAAATGCAAACAAAACAGCATCACCAACAGCGTCTTCCTTCCCACACTTAGCCTGCTCTTGACTACAATCGGCACCGGAAACACCACCAGCACCAGATCCGTAAAAACATTGCACACCGTGACCGTCAGCAGCTGCGCATAGCCCTGGCGGCACTGGCCCCCCGGGTCGGGCGTGACCTGCCAGTAATGTCGAAACGGGCGGCACTCGGCGAGGTCGGCAATGACGATGGCGAGAAAGCTTGCGGCCAGCAAGATGCGCGTGAAGCGCAGCAGCAGCGTGTAGCGGTTCTTGCCCGACAGGCCGACGAGGCGGTCGAAGAATTCGAGGGTGACAATTTTGAGGAGCCAGAGGCTTGGGACACACCGTTAGTTGAGCATCAAAAAGGGGTGTTGGCTCAGGGGTAGCGAGAAGAAACGTACATCGCGGGATGCAGCACCCGACTGACAAGCACCAACCGGCTGGCCACCTCCCTCCTGTACACCTCCTCCTGACCCATCACGTCCCCATCCTCAACCCCCACATTGTTTGTTCCATACAATAACATGGGGTGCACAAACGCCATGCGCAGGAACAGCGGGACCAGCGCGACGGCCGCGACCTTGTCCTCGCCGAAGAGCGCCTCGACGCGCACATAGCGCCCGATCAGGCGGAACACGATGATGATGGCGCACATGCAGGTAATCCACCATGACGTGAGCACCGTCGCTTTGTCCTCGCTGAAGGGGCGGGCCGGCGGCGGGGGGGTGTAGAGAGACATGGTGACATGGCGGGTGTGGTGTTGTTTGCTGGGTGGGAGGCGGGGTTGGAGGGGTTCGTTTGTTGTTGGGGGAGGTCGGGGAGGTGGTGATTATTGACGGCAGGCAATGGGTTGCTGTCGTCGGTGTCGAGGGTGGAGGGGGAGAGGGGCAGCAAGAGGCGAGATCAGGAGTCGAGATCAGGGCGTTGAGACTGCCGTGTCTCCTCGCCGGCCGGGCGTTGCTTCTGCGTAACACACGTCGTGGCAAAAAGCCATGATGCCGGGGGCGAGCGCGTTGGCGGTTTGACAGGCGGTGCAGGCCGCAATATGGCGGCATGGGGGCGGCAGGTTGGCCGCCATCTATCCATCCACCCGTTGGGGACTTCGGGACCGTTTGCCTTGTGTTATCGGGTCGTATGCGGGCCCGCGGCCGCCATTGGCCGGCACTGCCCATTTCGCACGGGACAAGGTTCATGCAACCTGGGCTGGGGCCAGGGCTCTCTTTTTTGCCAGATAACGTCTGGTCATTGCTTGCGGGCGATGGACGCCCAGCGGCTGCGCCATTTTCTGGGTGGCCAGTCCATTTCAGTCCCATCGTACCACTAACGAAGGTGAGGAGAGGGGAGGGGACCTGCTGAGGGAGTGAGGGGGACGCAGGAGGGCATGCTGCATGGATCATGGAGCCGCCGCGCTCCAGTGAGGTTCCATGGGCTGCGAGATCTGATGTTTGTACGAATATTACGACAGCCCAAGAAGACGCGTCTCATCCGCACAGAGAGTGCCGTGGCGGAGAGTTTCGCTTCGAGAAGCGAGCCAACTTGAACGGTCGCGGGAGCCCGGCTGCCGTTGCACAACGTGGCAACGCCACTGGGATCTGAAACTAAAGTAGCTTGGTCATGACGAAGAGCGGTTTAGCCCAGCTGCAGAGAGGTGCACCACCCGCTTGGTGTTCCTGTTGGTGGTGTCGGTCGGGAAACTGGTGATGAGCGCTAGCCAGCCACCCTGCCTGCCGGGCGGCCGTGATGTTACCTCCCCTCGCCATGTTTGAAGTTGAGCCCCTTCTCGATTCCAACTTGGGGTCTCTGGCACTGAGCCGGGCCGAAATGCGAGTGAATCCGGCTGCGCGCAACCGCGAGGTAAGGACCGCGGCTAAACAAACCACTTGGCATGCCTGGGCGCCGCGGATGCCAACGAAAAGCGACGGCACTCGGTCTCGGGGCGAGTCTCTGGGTCTGGGTGTCATCAAGCAGCAGTCCCCCCATCGTTTATCAGTCCTCGACCACGCGAGCGAGCTCGATCTGAGGTCTGGGGGTGGCGTGCTGGGGGTGGCGAGCCAGGGAAGAATGGAGGACTGACAGGGGGCGGGGAGGCCGGGCTAGCGACGGTCAAGGGACCCCTATCCTAGCCCCTGGCCAACTAGATGCCCCCTGTGCTGTGCCAGTCACATGCTTCGCCGCGATGGCGTTGGGAAGGAGTCCCCTGGCAGGCCTCCGGGGGTGCTGGGTGCGGGAAGCCAGGGACTGACAATTACTTGCCTTGCCTGGTCTAGCCATTGCCTTTCTTCCTTCCAGTTGCAACGGCCTTGCATTCCCATAGTGCCGGAGATGCGAGCGCGGCGGCCAGTTGGTGCAAAGTCGCACCGGCGAGCATTTCGATAATACTGCGCGCTCCCTCCTGCTCCAGGCAACCCCTCCATTCAGGGGGAGGGATAATCTCGACGCCGCAGGGGTGCAGCGGAGCAAGCACCCTCCTGCAGCCCTACTCCGAGAACCACCATTCGACGGCGTGGGGTCACAAACCGAAGGGTAGGACGCGGGATGGGGCGGGAGGCCGTCGGGTTTGGGCCTCTGAGACGTGAAGCGGCCAATCCGGGGGAAAATGAAACCCGAGGCGGCCCGTTGGAGGGGGGAAGCTGGCGCCCAGTGGCTGCCTACGGCTAATTCCAGATTCTGTCTGCTGGTAAGATGTGCTAAGATGCCCATGACTATAATACTCGCGTCCCAACAAGATGGACTCCTCCGGCGCTCCTCGTCGGGATACACAATGAGGAGCCTCGGCAGTGAGGCAGAATCCTTTCTGCTGAGACCATGGCAGAGGGTGATTCTTGGACTATTTCAGCCAAGGACGGTAACACATGCACGGAACGTGACCTGGTGCATCCATGGTAGCAGCTACCAGACGCTGTTGGCGCGCGTAGCAACACACCAAGCCAAGAGCTCCAGGATCGAAGGCGTTGGTTCCCCCTTTTCCCAGATGAATTCCCGGACACGGGGCACAGCAACTCCAGGATTCATCGGTGCAACCAACAGCAATTTCCCCCACAATGATACCTCTTCGTCAGCTATTATCTAAAGATGCAACTGACTTGGGTTCTCGGCATGTTGTCTCTGGCAGATGCGCTCTACCAGCACTTGGCAAAACCTAAGGCCGGATTTCAAATTTAGAAGCCGATGAGGTTACTTCCAGCGGTGTTGGCTCTGTGACACACAGCCAAGCTACATCTCAAATGAAGACTGAGTCTTACAATGGATTCAGCCGAGGTTTGCTTAGCGTAATCATAGGCAGGAAGATCGGATAGTTCGGATGGCATCAACAAACTGCCCGGTAATGCCACCCACCGCACTTGACTTCTGACAAGTCGGACTGCTGAGGAAATGCACCGAGTTGTGAAAGGATTTCTCACAATCCTCAAGTCGACAATTTAGCATCAGGCACAGGATTGCTCCCCGTCCATCAGCTCGGACAAATTAGATATACAAAATGTCAGTGGAGGTCGGTAGGTAGAGAAAAGGAATGGAATGCAGAACAGGAAACAGTCGTCCCTGCAGTGGGATGACAGGCTTAGCGCCAGGCGCGATGTAGCACGTGGTCTGAGACCTTCCTGAGAAGGCCTAGCCGTCGAACACTGCAGAACATTACTGGAAACAGCATTCTCGCAGCTTCCAGGGTAGGAGAAAACGGGGTTTGTAGGAGACGCGCCCCTCTCAGCTGGGGGTGTGAAGGATGCCAGTCATCAAAGTGACGAGGGATACGGACTTGCCAGGGTCGAAACTGATGGTTCCCATTTCCACACCGTGTGTGTCCTTGTCTCTCCCAATGGAGGTAACTCTCCGTTTGGCTTATGGAGCTTGTGTTTCTTACCCATTTTACTTTCAAAGGAAACAGACTTCGAAGGTGCGGAAGCTTTGGTTCACCAAGTCCCGGGTCCCATCGGGCTCTCAACTCCTCATCATGAACCCAGATGATGACCAACCTCTCTCAATGATTTGAGGCGGGAACAAATCTGGCTCTCTCAAGACGCTCATCACCGGTATGGTAATAGTTTGCAATTTGATCCAAACGAAATTCGGATCCCGGGGGGTCTGTGTCTGAGACCGACGTTTAGGCAACCGTATCTGGCATCGATTAATTGGTGGGCTTCGTTTCAAACTGGATCGTATCAACGGCGCGCTGTGGGGTGGACTTCCAGACTTCACAAATGGATGACTGCCACACAAAGTTGCCTTATGCCGTTGTTGATGTGCTGACGGGTGGCAGCAGGCATCATTTTCGTTGCCTGAGGACTCCTCAACTTTCGGGGACGCCACGGCCAATAGTCCCAGAAACCTTTGTTCTGCGAGCGCCATCAAAAGATGATGCGTTTCGTTGGCGATGCCTGAACGACATCGATTGGCTCAAGATGGGAGGGCTAAGACAACGCTCAGCAGTTCCACCCGATTATTGGGGAAACAGCGGGGCAAACCCTGTTGCCTGGTTACTGGCGCGCCCTGTTTGCTCCTGGAATCAGGCACCGGCTTTTTGATGCCCTGTTGACGGGGCATAAACAGACCCAAGGTCCCTGAAGTTGGCAAGGCCCCAGATGTCAACTTCGCCTCGTCAACCAAAACACCAGACACCGCAACGGAAGCATAGAGACACGACCCAAGAGGCCCCAAACCATACCGCCAAAACACCCAAGCATGGAGCCCAGATCAGACCAATTCATCATCGACAACGCCGAGCGCTACAAGCGACTCGTGGCCGCCTTCAAGCCCAGCAAGTCCGACGCCAAAGGGGACGGATCAACGACGGCGGCGAGTGGCGAGATCGTCGTCAGCGCCCGCGTGCGCCCCATGCTCGAGGAGGAACTCGCTCAGGGGTTCCCCAGCGGCATCCACATCCGCGGCAAGACCAACATCATTGACCTGCATGCCCTCAAGCAGCCCGTCCGAGGCCTGCCAACCATCACAGTAAGTCTTCCCCGGCGCTGCCATGTGGGCGTGGTTGGGAACGGACAGCTGACCACCTGCAGTCCTCGAGCTACGCCGTTGACCGCGTGTTTGGCCCCGACTCCACGTCCTCCGAAATCTACGAGTCGCTCGTCAAGCCGCTTGTGCCCTGGGCCTGGAGTGGTGGTGTCAGCACCCTCTTCGCCTACGGCCAGACCGGCTCAGGCAAGACGTACACAGTTTCGGCACTGGAACGCTTTGTCGCTGAGACACTGATGGACGGGTCCATGGAGGGCGAGAGGCTGATCAACGTTTCCATCATCGAACTGGCGGGGCAAACGGCCTACGGTGAGCCTCAGAGCTCGTTTCGCACACACCATGATGCCCCTGCTCACCCTCCCCAGATCTTCTCAACGCACGCAAGCAAATCTCCATCCTCGAGGACTCCCTGGGCACGACCCAGATGGCCGGGGCCCTCGAGCACCGCGTCAGCGACAAGGAGACCTTCCTTTCCTACATCGAAGCCGCCGCTTCCCTCCGCCGCACCGCTCCGACCCTCAAGAACGACAGCTCCTCGCGCTCTCACGCCATCTGCCGCATCCGCTTCGAGAACCCCGACCTCCCCGCCGCCGACGACGGCCTCCTCTACCTGATCGACCTCGCCGGGTCCGAGGCCGCGCGCGACAAGGCCGTCCACGACGCAACCCGCATGAAGGAGGCGCGCGAGATCAACACCAGTCTTTCCGTCCTCAAGGACTGCATCCGCGGCCGCGCGCTTGCCGACGCCGACGCCTACTCGGGCCGCGCAGCCGCCGCCAAAAAGCCCGCCTACGTGCCCTTCCGCCAGAGCACACTCACCAAGACGCTCAAGCACGTCTTCGACCCGGCTAGCGCGCGCTCCTGCAAGACGGTCGTCGTCGCCTGCGTCAACCCCTGCCTGGCCGACCTCGGCGCGAGCAAGAACACGCTGCGCTACGCCGAGCTCCTCCGCGCCGTCGTCCCCAAGACCAAAGCCGCCGAGTACTCCCCGACCGCACCGGCAACGTGGAACAACGAGCAGCTCTGCGACTGGATCAGGCGCAACGTGCGTTTCCCTCCCCTCCCCTTCTTCCCCTCTCCCAACTTAGCTAACCAACCCCTCCGCAGTCCGGTACCCCCCCAATCAACCCCTCGCTCCTCGCCCCGACCGAAACAGGCCCCCAACTCCTGCGCCTCCCCCTTCCCGAGTTCCTCTCGCGGTGCCTCAAAACCGCCCTCGTCATCCCCGACCAAGCCCAAGCCTTCCAGGCCAAATTCTGGAAACTCCATGTCGACGCCGCCTCCAAGCCCGCTCCCGCTCCCACAACCGCGACCCCCACCTCCGCCCTCGTGCGCCTCGCCCTGCTCGACTCCAGCGCCGACCCCGAACCTGATGCGGGTTCTATCCCGTTCAGGGAGCGTATCCGCCCCGGCATGGTGGTGCGGTGGACGCCGCGGGAGGAATATGCCTCTTTTGTGGTGGGCGGGAAGGAAAGGAAGGGAATGGCGGTGGTGTTGTGTCCCGCGGGCGCGGTGGGGGGGAGAGTGAGGGATTTCAGGGGGGTGGTTGTTAATGATGGTGAGGAGGGTAAAGAGGAGGAGGGGGGGAGGTATCTGTGCGCGATGGTGGCGCCGTCGTTGCTGCCCGGGTCGTATGGGGTGAGTTTGTGGCGGCAGGCGGTGGTCGCGGTGGAGGAGATGGAGGCGGAGGTGTTGATGGAGTGGGATGAGGCGACGAGGTATTATTACATGACGGTTTAGGGGGTAGGTGGGTGGTTTGGGGGGCTGCTGGGGATGGGTGGGAATATTGCACCCTCGCGCGTATGGCTCCGGCTCACCCTCACATGGGGTTGGGCTGGTGCGCTACTTGTGACGGCACGAGTCGCCCCTTCTGGCCCACGAGTTCAGGGCGCGGTCATGGCCGATCGAGCTGTCAGGTTGTGTCGTGCCAGCTAGCAGCGGTAAAAGAGGGCAGGATGGACGGTGAGCAGGAAGAACTGCTTCCTATTCCTACGGACCGTAATGTGGATCTCATAGGTAGCGTATACATGCTGGGGAAACTCGTCATGAAGCCGCCACGCTCTATTTCGTGTATATCTTCTAGCATGGTCTCTCTCCCTCTCCTGGTCTAATTTCTAAGAATACAACCAGTCCACCCCCAACTGCGCCGCCCTCAAAGCTGCACAACTATGCTAAACTCCTCCCGCAACTTGCTCAACACCTCCCGGATCGCGCCCATGCGCCCCTGCTGGTCCTGCATCATTAGCAGGCGCACGAGCAGCGCCCCGCTCACTGATCGCTGCTGGGGGATCATGCGCAGGGGGCCCGAAACGTCGGGCCGGAGCGCCTTGAGACCGCTCAGGGCGTCTTGGACTAAGGGTAAAGCCCGATGTCAGCTCGTCACTGGTAATGATGATTTGGAACTGGGTAGCTAGAATCGTGGAATCCTGCTTACTCCTCTCCAGGTAGTGTGCTCCCGCCTGCAGCACGAGCTCGAGCTGGAAGCGCGGGTGTGGCGCCAAGGGTACTCCGGCGATGGTGAGGGAGACGGGGATCGGGAAGAGCGACCCGGCAGCCGTGTTTGGGGAGAAGGAGGAGGTGCGGTTTGTTGCGTCCGTCAAGTTCCGGGCATGTTCGTGCTGCTGTAGATACCGGTAGATGGCGAAGTAGAGATCGTGATGTAGTTCCGTGAGCCGCATTGAGAAGACGACGAGTTGGAGGACTGTCGCCATGTCTGGGGCGAATGGCCCCGTGAGAAAAGAAGCAGCAACGGCATCGCTGTCTTCAACACGACCGTCGCGGTGGTTGCTGCTGCTGTTGCTGTTGGTGATGACGTTGCTTTCGTTGCTGCTGCTGCTGCTGCTGCCGCCGTTGTTGTCGTTACTGATGATCATATCGTCCTCGTTTCCGCTGTCGTGGCCGTCGGGGGACTCCATGGAACTCGTGCTCTGGGTGTTGCTCCTCTGCCGCTGCCGCTTTCGGCTTCCCTCCTCGTGGGTCTCGACGTCACGCCGGCCGGAGCTCTGGAGGAAATTGACAAGGCCAAGGAAGATGACGGAGCTCTCGAGTACGTGAGCGGCAGCCTGTTCTACCTGGATCGGGCCGACGTCGGGGCCAAGGTCGGCAGCGCGGGCAAGGCGGGCGTTGAAGTCGGAAAGACGTTGCATGTAACGTTGGCCGCTGCCGAGTTCCGTCGGTGCATTGGACCCAGTGGAATGTATCGACGCCGCGGGTTCGTCCGTCTGGGCCCTGCTCTGAACGTGCTGTGGTGTGATGGGAGTGGGGTGTGTGTGCGGAGGTGGTACTATGGTGGTTCCAAACTGGGCAGGTGGGTGATGATGGTGATGATCGGCGGGCCAGATGTCGTGTAGGTAGCCGGTTTCACTCGAGGCCAACGACGCGTCCTGCTGACCGAGGAGCTCGTCCGGGAAGCCAAGAAATGGCCACGACGCGGTGTCGAAGGCGAGATCGGCGAAGCTCTCTGTCCTCGAGAGTGGTTCGTGTTGAGCAACCCTGCCCTCCTCCACTCGTGCCGTGTCTTCAACGGTGTTGGCACCTGTAGATGGCAGCGCTGTGTCCGGACTCACTGCTAGCCCCTGCACGAGGGCGCCCGGCGGCTTCGTCGGGGGACGGCCGGGTTTGCGCGGGACACTATAGTGGCAGGGCACTTCGGCAACTTGGCAACGGCTACATCGTCCCTGTCCGGTCTCTGTTGCGACTATACAGCGCATCTTCAGCCTGTGGCACCGGTCACACGCCGCCCGTTTTGCTGTCGTGTGCACATTCATGTCTCTGGTTATGGCATCGGCAGCAGCCAGGAATAATAATAATCTGGAGGAAACAATATGGGATGTGAGGGTAGGTGGTGTTGGGCAGCAAGCTGAGGTGAAGCCAAATAGAAAGAAATGAAACAGGTCTTCATAAAGCAATGTCACTTTGAGTTACCCACCCATACGTGCTGCTCACTGCTGCTTGAGCTGCGCGCGCTTGTTTGCCCCTGAATTGGTAAGACGGACTTGAGATGCTCCACGGTTTGCTTTATAGCTGGCCATCCGTGGCTGCAAGAGTAATTAGCAACTGAGGCTCATCGTAGATCTTGCTGCCGTGTTACAGGACTTGTGCAGATGCATACTACCTCGAGGACTTGGATAATATTACATTTGGCCATGGAAGAGGCATGGAAGGGGCGTGGGAGATGCTTGTTAATTCAACGTCACCGGTGAGCCGGGGGGCGGGGATGCAACATGAGGTGGGATCTGGCCCACCACGGCGCATCCTACTGTGTGCAGTACGAAAATACGGAGCACAACATGCTATCGCGTCATAGGGGTTGGGTGGGATTCTTGGCTTACATTCACATGTCCACGTCGCTCGCGGCCGTCAGCCGGTGAGTTTTGCCTTTTCCGGGCTCCTGCGGGTCTGGGTCGGAACCTGCTCCGTCGCCCACGGAACGGCCCGGTGCTCAAGCTCGAATCAGTGCCTTGGCTAGGCTGGTTTTGTCGTTGTCAACCTCGCATGCCGGCCTATCCGGGACTGAACCTGTCTCGCCCCCCAATCGTCCCCTGCGCCACCGACGGCTCGCCCACCAATGATAAAAGCATACAATATCACAATGGCCTGCCTCGCTGCCTGTTGGCTGCACCAGACGCAAGCACCGTGAGTACAGGACAAGGTGTGATACGCAGCATCCGATATTCGCCGTTCTATGGGAAGTACCTAGTGACAGGACAAGAAACGTTCCAAAAGTGGGCACCAACACTCGCTACCGCATTGATATACCCTGATTTGAGCGCAGTTGACAGCTGCCCGCCTGCTTGGAACCACAATTGTGGTCTACAACCGGGTGAGGACTGGCTGCAGTGCCAACCGGGAGCGGGGCGAAGAACTCTTTACCAAGTGCACCCCCCCCCCCCTTCACCCCTTCACCGACCAAACACCTGCTCAACCAAAAACCGATACCCTGGCGCAACCCGCTCCTCCCATTCTGCCATGCCCGGCCGCAGCCCCAGATCATAGATATGCGGGGCGCCCTCCACAGCCAGCATCCCGCCGCGTACCCCGCGTGCGGCCAGCTCTGCCGCGAAGCGTGCAGCCCCCGCTACCGGAGCCACCTCATCCGCCGTGCCGTGCAGCAAAAAGGTCGGGGTGCGGTAGTTGCCGGCGCGGAGGCGCGACAGGGGGTCGATGGAGGCGACGAGGGCGGGCGGTGGCGGGGCGAGGAGACGCTGAAGCGAGCCCGCGGAGAAGGAGCGTTGTGGCGGCAGGCCGTTGAGGAGCAGGGGCAGGCCGATGCGTTCCTTGAAGAGGGCCAGGACGAGCTCGGAGCGCGGATCGCCGGGCCGGACCCAGCCGAGGTCGGTGGTGTCGCCTTTGGCCGAGTTGTCGTAGTTTGTGATCTGGATGGGAGGGGTTTTGTGGTGAGCCACTGGGTTTCGAATTTTTTTTTCTTTTTACGTAGGTACAGATGTTGATCAAGCTTGGCTGCAGTAGTGGTGGGAAGGGGAATCGGAGATGTGTCAAGGTTGATGGGGGGGGGAGGGGGCGGGGGACGGAGGGATGCACTAACAGGCTTTGTGGGTAGGGTAGCAATGATGCGGTTTAGGCTCATTTCCCTCCCCGGCAGGGATGCGAGACGAGCCGAATCAAGCTCTGCCAAGGCGTGTACCAAAATGTTAGCGAAGCTTATTTCGTTCACCGGAGACCGGGGATTTTGAGCTTATTTTGTTCCTTACCACCCGAGACAAAGTCGTACGGCGCATAGAAGCTCAGAACAGCCGTCGGCGGCGGGACCCCGGCATCCTCGGCCGCCCAGCCGATCGACAGGGCGAGATGGCCGCCGGTGGACCAGCCCACGACCACCACCTTGGCGGCGTCCACCGCGCAGCCGAGCTGGGACGCCACCCGCGGGAGGTCGGCCCGCGCCCATCGGTAGGCGTCGAGAACGTCCGAGATGGGCCCATCAATGAGGTTCACCTCGGGGCACAGCCGGTAGTCGATGCTGACGGGGAGGAAGCCGTTGGCGAGGAGATGCTGCGTCTGGGCTGGGCGGATGGCTCTCCTCGAGAGTGTCATGTGGCCGCCGCCGTGGATCATGAGGGCTGCGAACCAAACAGTGAGAAAAGAGTGGCCGAGCAGACTGGAGTAGCAACAGAATAGAGCATTGAGATCAAAGCAGGGTTCTAGCTAGGTAGGTAGGTAGGTAGGTAGGTAGGTAATTAGAGCGTACCGATGGCCAGGGGGGACGCCGAGGGTGCCGTTGGCAGGTAAACGTCGGCATGAATCTGCACGCCGCTCTCCTCCTTGTACGTCACGGTCTCCACACGAAACGAGGCGCCGTTCTTGTTGCTGTCGTGACCACCGACGTTGGCCGCGGGTGGCACGTCCCAGTGCCTGGTGCAGGCCACGAGGAGCTGCTGGCTCGTGGACTCGCGGGTTGGGCCGAGCGAGCAGCCCGCCGAGACGAAACCCGCCGCGGCGAAGCTGTCCATCCACGTCCCCGGCGGCTGGATGGGGTACGCGGTGCCGCCCTCGGCCAGCCACCAGCCGTCGAGCAGACCGAACGAGATGTCGTACCAGTCAATGACCTGCGTGACCTCGGACAGCACCACGATGCCGCCCGGCGTCAGCGTCTCGCGCAGCCGGCGGCACGACGCCGCACGGTCCGACGTGGCGTGCACGCAGTTGGTGCCGATGACGACGTCGAACTGGCCGCGGAGCGCCTCGGGCGCCGCCTTCTCCAGGTTAAAGGTCGCGTACTCGATCCACGGGTACTGCTTGAGCGTGTTCTTGGCCTTGGCAACCAGACTTGGCGAGATGTCGGTGAAGGTGTAGCGCGCGGCAATGCCGGCCGACATGAGCGCCGCGGCCAACCTCTTGGTGGTTCCTCCAGTGCCTGCGCCGACCTCGAGCAGACGCACCGGCCGCGCCTTGTCGACTCTCCCCCCGAGCAGGGACGTTAGGAACACGACGAGCTGGTCGGTCAGGGTCGAGATCATAGGTGAAGTGCTGTAGTAGTTTTCCATGATCTTCATGGCCGCGGGGTTCCCAAACATGAGCGAGACCGCGTCGGCCTGCCCGCTCAGGCATGCCGCAAGCTTGGGTCCCGTGAGGCCCATTAGGGCGGCTTCGTCCTTGTAGCCGGGGAACCGCGCCCCGAAGGCGGCCTGGAGCTGGGCGGAGGGCGGTCCATCGGCCGCACGGTTGCCCCGCGTCATCCTCCCTGCCGGGTCAATGGAAACAAATCCGTGGCTCTGCAGAATCTCCCATAGCCTGGCGACAACCTTGTCGTGCTTTGGCCTCAGATAGGGGATCTGGGCAAGCTTGTCGCCAGGAGAAGCGCGGGCGAGATCAACCCCGAGCGTGGCAAAGGCCTCGATGATGTATGCGAGCATTAGCTCGTTCTGGGATGGCGCGACGTCGGACCAGTAGCGGCCGAAGTGGTTTTTCTGGGCCGAGCTATCAAAGTGCGCATCTGACGACCTCAGTACTTGGAAGGGGTTTTCCAGAATCACGGTTCCTTCCTCCCCCCGTGTCCCTCGGACTTGGTCGGCCAGGGCAGGAATCCCGCTCGCCGATGCTGGGTTCTGCTCCAGCGGACCTGACGCCGAACCAGGGGCGGCAATGCCGAGTTGTGCCAGCAGCGATTCGATCGTGTCGTCCACGGTCAGGTCATCGAGGTGCGCGTGGAGGTGTTCCTCGAGCTCATGTTTCAGGTCCATCGAAGACAGGGAATCAACCCCCAACTCGGACAGCCGATCCGCGGGCTTGACGTCTCCGGGCTTCACGCCCGTCACGTCGGCGAGGATCTGCGTGAATTTCTGAAACCGTTGCCCGGACGCGGGACTGCTGCCCGCCGGACCCGCGGCCGGCTCCATTACAGCATGCGTAGCCGCTGGAGCCAGGGGCGTGCCTCCAACTGCGGGCGGGAGGGAGACAGGAACGGGAACGGCAGAGCTCTGAATGCCGCCGCCGCCGAGGTGCCGGAGCAGGTCCCGGATGGTGCTCTCTCCGAGCGCCTCGCCGCTGATGTCGATGCCAAACTTGGAGGACAGCTCCCCAACGAGCTCGACCGAGGCCAGGGAATCCACGCCCAGCTCGGCCAGCATCTTGTCGTCGGGAATCTCGGACGCTCCAATGCCTGTGTACTCGGCCAGCATGCCGCGCAGCGCCAGGAGCAACGCGGCGTCTTTGGTCTGGCTGGGGGGAGGAGACCCGGTGGAGCTCGCCGGCGTGATGGTGCCTCTGTCATCGGCGGAGGTCGTGCTTGCGCTTGAGCTTGAGGAGGCAGTCCCGGTGCTCAGGGGATGAGAGGACGGAGTCGCAGGCGGCATGACTGCACTCTTCTGTCCCGGCGGTGATGGTGATGTGCGGTTTGCCAGGTCCAGCATCTTTTCCAGCTTCGCGATGGGCAGCTTGGCGAAGCGACAGCCGGTGAAGAGGGCAACCAGGTCGCCCTGCGCCGTGCAGACGAACACGTCGCCGATGGGCTGCCGGCTGTCGCTGCCGTAGCCGAACCGGGCGTAGACGCGCCAGCATTCGGGCGGATCGTGCATGCTGGTCGCCGGGGAGAGGACGACGCGGTCTTGGCCGACCATGACGACGACCTCGTCCGCCGCGACCGAGTCGTCGCTGTTCATGACTAGGCCGACCACCTGGATGAACGCGTCCACCGCGACCGTGTCGCAGATCCCCCACGCGGTGGTCTCCTCCCGGCCGGGCTGCCCGTCGGGCAGGCGGATGGTCGCGACGGCTTCCTGTCCGCTCAGCGTCACCGCACGGATGGCCTTGAAGAAGGGGGCGTAGTCGACCACGCGGCCGAAGAGACTGTACGCGCGCTTCAGCATGAGTCTCTCGGCGTCGTCGTTGTCGGCCGCCTCGATCCGCGCCATGGGTCCGGCCACGAGGCGCTGGAATGCATCGAAGGCTGGGGTTGTGGCGACCGAGATGACGCCGCTCGCGTGCGCAGTGGACCGGGGCTTCGCTCCCCCGAGTAATAGTGTTCGAACGGTGAACCTCCACGCGTTGGAGCCGCTCGCGGCCGGCTCCATCTGCACCACCACATCCCCTTCGGCCTCGCGACCCAGCGGTGCGCTGATGGTGAGGTTCTCAAAGACAAGGCTGGCACCCTTGCGAAGCAGCAGATCGCTTTGGGAGCCCTCCTCAAGCAGCAGCTGCAGGGCCATTGTGACGCACTCCATGTACATGGACGCGGGGCACAATGCCCGGGAGCGCACCGCGTGGCCGCCGACGACCTTACGGTAGCGCTCGCTCTGCGTGTTTATGGTGAACTCGGCACCTGTTGCGCCATGCGTGTTGTTTCTCCTGCTTACAAGCTTCGGCGGGGGCGGGGGCCCGCGGAGAACGGCACCTTGATCCAAAGCTGCGCCGGGCGGGGAGCTGCGCGACATCATGGTCTGCTGCATCTCCATGACACGGTCGACATTCGACAGCCAGTGCCGCGTCGCCTCGAACTGGTACGGCGGGAGCCACACAGGCTTGCATCCGCTCCCGCCGGCCTTTGCGTGCGGCATGGCGCGCCAATGGCTCGCGAAGAGCCCGTGTCTCCAGAGACGAGACGTCGCCGCGGCGATGGTATCAGTCGGCTGCGGGCTGCCCTGCGTCTTCATGGCGACAAAGGTGTGCGTCTCAGGAAGGCGCACGGCCTTGCTGGCCATGGGGACCACGGGGGTGTTTACTCCAGCTTCGAGCCAGACGGCCGGAGCGGCGAGGCGGTCCTCCACCCGGCGGATGGCCTCGGAGAAGAAGACGGCGTCGCGGGCATGGGCCGAGGGGCTGTATTCGCTGATGGTCTGGAGGGGTTGAGGTGCGCTTACTTCTAGCGGCACTTTGGGTTCACGCCACTCCAGAGACTGTGCCACGGCTGTGAGGTCGGCGAGGATGGGGTCCATCAGCGCCGAATGGAAGGCGTGGGTGGTGGCAAGGCGCCGGACGCGGATCTGTCGCAGGCGTGGCTCGGTCTGCAACATCTTCTCAGCAGCATCGACAGCGGCCGTCGTGCCGGCAACGACAAGAGCGGTCGGCGCGTTGTAGCAGGCAATCTCGAGTTCGTACGGCTGCTGCTGCTGCCGCAGGAGGGACGAAAGCTGCTCGAACTCCTGAACAGAGCAGGAGCTCAGAGCCAGCATGGCCCCCTTTTCGGGTCCGACCTTGGCCTCGATCAGGGTCGCGCGTGCAGCGACGAGCTTGAGGGCGTCCGAGAGGGACAGCGCGCCGCAGACCGCCAGCGCCGTCAGCTCGCCGAGGCTGTGGCCCACGATGGCGCTCGGCCTCAGTCCGCCGTCCATCCAGCACTGCGCGCAGGCATACTGCATGGCGAAGATGCTGCATTGCAACGTGACGACATTGTTGAGCGGCTGCGTCTCAAAGATGGCGGGGAGGATCGAGGGATAGCCCAGCGTCTTGAGCTCGGAATCGACGGCGTCAATGTGGAATCGGAAGGCAGGGACGCCGTCGTAAAAGGACTGGTCCAGGCCGACTTTGTTGTCGTACTGTCCGCTGAACAGAAACACAACGGGCTTGGCATCCTTCTCCGGCGGCGGTTGGAAGGCGGCCGCGGGGTCGAGACCTTCCAGGAGCTGCTGGGCTGCGTGCTCCATGTTTCGTGCCACGATGCTGGCCGAGAACTTGAGGCGGCGTCTCCTGCCGTTCAGCGTGAACACGACATCCGCCAGATCCAGCTCGGCCTGGCGTTGCCGCAGATAAGCACCCAGAACTCGTGCATAGTCCACAAGGCTCTTCTCGGACGCGGCACTGAGCAGGAGCGGGAGGGTGATGTCGTTTGACTTGATCGTCTCGGCGGCCTCACGCCGGTGGGAGGGCATCTCGCAGCAGAGCAGGGCACAGTTTGAGCCGGCCGCACCGTAGCTGTTGACCAGCGCTGCGCGGAAAGGAACGTCCCAGGCACGGAGAGTGCGGGTGATGGCAAGTCCATCCGGCTCCAGCGGCGCGATCTTGGGGTTAAGTCTGTGGTGGTTCGCCTGCGGGGGCAGCTTACCGTGCTTGATCATGGCCAGGACCTTGAGCAAACCCGCCACGCCGGCCGCCGTCTCGCAGTGTCCGATGTTTCCCTTGATAGAGCCGACGTACAGACTGCTGTCGGTCGGCTTTCTCGCAAAGATGGACCGGACGCTTTCAATCTCCAAGGGATCGCCCGCCTGTGTCCCGGTGCCGTGGGCCTCGACGTACGTGACGCTCTCGGCGGCAAGGCGGGCTTGCTCCAATACGCTCCGGTACAGCGCCTGCTGGGCGACCGAGTGCGGGACGGTGATAGAAGCCGACAGTCCGCCTTGGTTGGTGGCCACGCCGGGGATAACACCAAGGATTGGGTCCCCGTCGGCGATGGCGTGTTTGAGCTTCTTGATGACCACGAGCCCGGCCCCGTCGGACCGGCAGTAGCCATCAGCATTGGCGTCAAAGGGCTTGCACTGACCTGTGGGGCTCAAGAACCCGGCCTTGGCCAGGTCGAAGTAGTTGTTGATGCCCGTGATGATGTTGATGCCGCCCGTCAGCGCCATGCGACACTCTCCCGTCTGCACGGCCTTGCAGGCACGGTTGATGGCCACCAACGAAGATGAGCAGGCCGTGTCGATAACTTCGGCCGGGCCAGACCAGCCGAAATAGTAGCTCAGCCGGCCACACAGGAACGCGCGGATGGTGCCTGTGCTTGTGTAGGCCGTCGGGTTGTGTCCGTTGGTGTTGTCCAGGTACTCGACGAAGCTCGCCCCGATGAAGCAGCCAACGTTGTCTCCGTCTTCGCGCCGGTGGGTCGCCAGGTAGCCGGCAGCTTCGAGAGCTTCGTAGGAAAGCTCGAGCAGGATGCGTTGCTGGGGGTCCATGTTCACCGCCTCACGGGCGCTGACCCCGAAGAAGGCGTTGTCAAACCGCTGGACGTCGTCGATCAGGTTGCCGTAAAAGGTGCGCCCCTTGACGAAATTGCCGCTCTGCGTTGCCCGGAAGCTGCCGTGCATGTCAAACCTGTCGGTCGGGAGCTCCTGATGACGATCGGCTCCCTCGGCGAGCATGGCCCAGAGCTCCTCGAGGTTGCTCGCGCCAGGCAGACGGCACGAGGCTCCGACCACGACGAGTGCGTTGTCAGGGAAGCTTGGGAGCTTGCCGGCCCTCTGCGTCCTGATCAGGCCGTGGGCGGCCGTCTTCGTAGGGCGGATGCCGCACTTGTGGAACGGCGTCAGGGGCACGCAGTCCGTCAGGCCAAAGTAGACGAATGCGGGCGTGCTGGACCCGACCTGCTCGAGGTCCTTACCCACCTCGCCAAGCAGGTTGTACCATTCACACCGGGAGGCCAGGATGGTGGTGACGAGTTCTTCGGCCAGGGCGCCCTGGAGGAGCCGCTGGCCAGACCTGTTGGATCGGACGTGGACTCGCAGTTGGGAGGCGTCAGGGAGCTGCAGGCTCGGCGTCTCGCTGCACAGACGTGAGAGCTCGTCGGCGAGCTGTGCGTTGTCCGGGTTGTGGACCTTTCCGCGGACCTCCATCTTCTGCACCTGGAGGCCCTCCTGGTCTCGGGCGAAGCAGTAGAGCTCGTCCAACTTGCCAGCAGGCCCGACTATGCTGACTGATCGGGGCTCGGTGATGGCCGAGACGTGCGTCCCCGGGAATCGTCGAGTCAGATCGTCTCCTTGGCCTTCGTACTTGAGACGCATGGCCAGCGTTGTGGATCCGGTGCCGCCCGTGTCGTCGGCGGCCTCGCCGTATGCGCCCACACCGAGAACGATTCGCATGGCAGTGGCTGTGTGCTTGACCACCTCGGCCTCATCTTTGGCGCACGCAATCGCCATAGCAGACTTGCTCCAGGTCAGTGTGTGTGTCTTGCAGGAAAGGTGCGTATAAGATGGGGGACCACATACTGGTAATCCACCACAGTATCCCTGTATACCGCCTCCAGCCTTGCCCACGCTCTCCAGGAAGTCTTTGTGGGTGAGTCCATGGTGCTCCAAATATCGCAGATACTGCGTAATTTGCAATACTAGAAGCAGGGGAAGAGCAATGATGCCCGACCGGGCCGCCGCCAAGGGGCTCGCAATGCCTTCCGCAGCCCAGTCGTGGAGCATATCAACATATTCTGGCCCTTGGCTCAGTGCGGCCACATCGGGCCTTGCGGCGGCGAAGATGGACCAGACTCGCTCTGTCCTGAGAGCCATGATCTCGCTCAGCAACATCTGCCCATGTTTGTCCTGGCTGAGGAAAGAGTGCAACCCAGCCAGGTAGTCCTCGTCCGGGGCTCTGGCTTGCGGGCAGAAGAAGGCTGCCGAGGCCAGACCCGGGTTATTGCGCCCTGGAGACATCGTGGTATGGTGTTCGTGTGTGTGTTGTTGAAAAGGAGTGGAGCCGATAGGGGAGTGTCCGTTAAGGGACTTGAGGAAACCTTGTCAGCCCGTTCTCATGATAGATTTTCGCTTGATGGAACGTACCAAAGGTTGGTGACGGAGGAGCCGTGGGCTGCTCTCTAATAGCACAACGCGGAGGGAGGCAAGATGGAGTTGCTGCACTCGGCTTATACGCCCTCGCTCGGACGACATACTCTCTGCTTGCTCTACAAGGCTGAGCTGACGCCCCCACGCCCCCCCCTCACCCCCTTTTTTCTCCCTTCACGCAGTTCAATGCCGACCCAGACGGGAATGGTAGGTTGACAACTCCAAGACCAGTACCTCGGCCGAGGACCGGCGGCCAGGTGCAATGACAGGGACTACCGGCACGTCCATTACGCTTCCGGCAGCGCTGCATACCTCTCGAACTTGCCCTGGACGTCTTGGCGCCCGGCCTCTTTGTGTTGATGCCGGGGAAACTGGATCCCGGCAAACCCGCCGGCTTATGAAGCCAGGGTAAGTTAGGTAGCTAAGTTCCGGCCCGGTGTTTGCTTGAATAAGACCGGCCGGCGCCGCGACGCCAACACGACACGTGACATTCGGCTAGCAGAGCGAGGTTGCCTGTCATCGTGCTGTGGTCCCCTTTCGAAAGGGATGTGGTGATCGCCTGCTTTTTCTCCGCTAGTACTCTCTCTGGAAACGAGGACTCACAGAGCTTCAGCTGCACCGAGTCGCCGAGTGACGGCGTTCAACCCAATTCTCATCAGCAAGTCCGTCCCAATCGTCATTTACTTTCCTTCTTGCTGTGGGAGTTTTGCAATTTCCGAGAAAACAATGCCAGCAACGATGACGGGGGCTGCTCAATATGCCTTGCCAGGGACCTGGGAGTTGGTCGGCCTCTGCACAGCAAGCTACGCCGTGGTGAGTCTCCGCCATGTTTTCTTTCCTTCTTCCCTTCTGCATCCGGTTTTACAGGCTTCGTGACTGATTCATCGTAACAGTACCTTGTTATCTCGGCCATCTACTTCCTCTTCTTTCACCCGCTAGCCAAATTCCCCGGCCCGAGATGGTGGGCGGTTTCACGGATCCCCTGGGCATACCATGTGATCAAGGGCGATCTGTGGTCCGTGTTGGACACGCTGCATGAGAAGTACGGCGAGGTGGTACGCATTGCGCCGGACGAGACGACCACCATCAACCCGGCCGCGTGGAAGGACATCTACGTGACGAAGCCGGTGCTTGCCAAAGACCCCTACAGCCTGACTCCGCCACTCAACGGGGCTCACTCTCTCTTCACGGCCGAGGGCGACGTACATCGGCGCCTGCGTGGCGCGCTGGTCAACGGATTCGCCGACAGGGCTCTTCGCGACCAGGCTCCCATTGTTGAAGGCTATGCCAACCAGCTGATAGCGCGCCTGCGCCGTGAGGCGGCCAAGAGTGCGGATGGCCGGGTGAACATCCAAAGGTTGTACGGCTACGCTACCTTTGACACGGTCACGGACCTGAGCTTCGGCGAGTCCCTGCTGGCCACGCTTGAGGGTGACTCGGACAACGACGAGATCACGGCCTTTTTTCTGCACGCCAAGTTCAGCACGATCCGGAACTGCCTGAGCCGCTTCTCGCCCCTCGACATCTTTCTTGGCCTCTTTCTGCTGGGAATCACGCGCAAGACGCGCGAGCGCAACTGGCGCCTCACGACGGAGAAGATCAGCCGGCGGCTGGCCAGGGGCGATCTCACTGGGGTCCGGTCCGATCTCCTGACGCCGCTGATCGGCAAGCTTGACGAGACGGGCGGTGTGAAGGGCACCATCAGCAAGGCGGAACTGACGACCAACCAGCTGGCCTTCGTCATCGCTGACTGCCAGCTGACCACGGTCGCCCTCACCACGGCCACCTACCTGCTGCTGCGGGACCCTCCCAAGTGGCAGCGGTTGGTGGATGAAATTCGCGGCCGCTTCTCGAGCGACGCCGAGGTCACGGTCCAATCGACCCAGGGCCTCGAATATCTGGAAGCCGTCATCAACGAGACGATGCGCTTCCGCCATCCCACACCCATCAGCCTTCCGAGGTACATCCCCCGCGAGGGGCGGACTGTTGACGGCCGGTTGATTCCAGGCAACGTAAGTTGATCTGCGTCTTTTATGAAAGTTTGAAGGGAACTAACAAGCCATGCGACCGGGCTTCAGACCATCATCGGCATCAACCTACAGAACATTCAAACCGCGCCAAACCTCTGGGTTGAGCCGCAAGGGTTCCATCCCGAGCGCTTCCTGCCCGACTCGGATCCACGATACGACCACCGCTTTGATCGTGACGTCAAGGCCGCTTTCATGCCCTTCTCGAGCGGTCCACGTAACTGCATCGGATCAAAGTAAGGAGTCACCCATGCCACTGCCACGGTCTGATAGTGGGAACAACAATCTGACATTTTCGCTCTCCTTTCTAGGGTGTTCCTGGCTCAGGCACGCATGTTCCTGGCCAAGGTCGTCTGGAATTTTGACCTGGTCATGCTGGGGAATCAAGAGGATTGGCTGGACCAGAAGGCCTATCTGGTATTTGAGCCGAAGCCGCTGTTGGTGAAGTTGCGGGTGCCGGGACAGACGACACATGTATAGAGGATGACCTGTCCGCGCCGGCCGGTCATGTAACAGAAACGGCTGCAGACATATCATGGTCACTCGAGATGTCTTAGTTTTATGCAGGGGAAACCATGACATTCCAGTTGGGTGTAGTTAATACCGCGGAGACAATTGCTAGTTATGCTTGTGCAGCGTGTGGTTTTAACAAAGACTTAACTAGCCCATCGTCGAGTATCACCCACGCAACCTGACTATACGCGGCAACCGAAAACGGCCAAAAGTTCCAACTAGCCATTGGCGACGGCCATCGACGTCAACAAGCATTACGGTAGCCACGGCAACAAAAGATACACGGCTGGGCTCGGCGAAAACTGTGCGATACCGACCGGAACACCAGTTGCGCCGAGATCGCCACTGTCGAGAAAAGGGGCATACTGCGCTGAGAGGCAGCGGCGCAGCGACTGGAGCGCTTCGAGGGATGTCACACTGCGGCGAAGCTGACTGGCTGCCTTGGCGAGGAGTCGAATTAAGCGTTTTGGGGGCCTCGGCGTGGCGGCTGGAAGCATCCAGGCTTGTGCCCCGGCACCACCTCCGGCGGGTTTTTCCTTTTCCAGTTCGGATTCCGTCTTTGGCCGGCCTCTCATGTTGCATTTTCAAGACCGAAGCGTGGGGTCCACAGAACCACGAACGTGATATTAATAACTACCCCTTACCGGCCGGCGATCAGCAACCCCTCGGTAGGGATTGCCCCATAAGGCATGTTACACTGCTGCAGTGTACCTATTCCGTACCAGCATCTTGATGCTTTCACTGTGCGGGACGCATGTTCCCAACTGGTTGGTCCCTTGTGTAACCACCGGAACTGACGCGGCCTGGATCGGTCCTCCTGGGGCTTCCCGTTGGCCACACAAAGGTCCGTCTGCGCGTCATCCTGACTCTCGGACCGCAGCGCCGCAAGGTATCAAGTGGCTGTCCTGTTTATCCACAGAGCCAAGTTTGGTGCGAGCAACAGTTCCAACTAAGGAGGCTTGCGACACACCAGCGAAAGCGACCTCCAGCCGCGAGCAAAGATGACCACGATTGCCGGTAAACCGGTTAGCCAGAATGGCCTCGGGCTCATGCGTATGATGTTTTTTGTTCCCCACTGTTCTGTTCCATCTCTCTCAACAGTCGCAGTAATTGAAACTATGGTATACAAGACTAAGCAAGAACCACAGGCATGACCTCACCCGGCGCGGCGCTGCGCGACGAGGAGGCGTTTGCAGTGCTGAAAGCGGCGCTTGCGGCCGGCGTCAACGTGTGGAACGGCGCCGACTTCTACGGCACCCCCGACCACAACTCGCTTCACCTTCTCGCGCGCTACTTTGCCAAGTTTCCCGAGGACGCCGACAAGGTGGTGGTGTGCATCAAGAGCGGCATCGTCGATATGCGGACGCTCACGCTCGACGGGTCGCCTGCGGCGGTGCGCCGGTTCGTCGCCGGCGCCAACGCGGTCCTGGCTGGCCACAAGAAGATCGACGTCTTCGGCATCGCCCGCACCGACCCCAAGGTCCCGATCGAGGATACAGTGGCGGCGCTGGCCGAGCTGGTGGCGGCCGGCGAGATCGGAGGCATCCAGCTCAGCGAGGTGGGGTCAACGACGATCCGGCGGGCCTCCGCCGTGGTGCGGATCGACGTGGTCGAGGAGGAGGCCAGCTTGTGGACGCCCGAGATCTTTGGCAACGGCGTGGCCGAGACGTGCGGCGAGCTGGGCATCCCCATTATGGCGCACTCGCCGCTCGGCGCGGGCATGCTGACGGGGCAGCTCAAAACCCTCGCCGACCTCCCGCCCGGCCACTACCCGCGCGTGTTCCCGCGGTTTCAGCCGGACAACTTTGACAAGAACCTGGCGCTCGTTGCAGAACTAGAGCAACTGGCCAGCACCAAAGGGGTGAGCCCTTCGCAGCTCGCCTTGTCGTGGCTCAAGCTGCATAGCCGGAAGCCCGGGGTGGCGGTGATCATCCCCGTGGCGGGCGCGAGGTCCGCGGAGCGCGTACGCGAGAATGCTGAGACGGTGGAGTTGTCAAACGAGGATTTTCAGGCGATTGCGGCCATCTTGAAGAGTGTCCCTATCCATGGCACTAGATACCCTGAAGCAGGAATGTCGCTGGTCGAGTTCTGAAGGGCACTTCGGGATGGAGGGATTGGGTGAAGAAGGGAGGGCGGCCGGGCGAGGGAATCACGAGCACCAGAGTTTGGTAACCAGAATTGCAATTGTAAAACATTGTTAAAGTTGCGTGGTCCTCGTGGAAAGTGTTTTAAGAGCAGCAAAGGAAGGTTACGGAGCTATCCCTTTCCTGTCGTTCTCGGTTCTTGTTGATCACGGCCAAGCCATGCGGGCTTTCTTTGTATGTTTCTTTGGCTTTTTTTTCTCCCGAGGCAGTCTTATGTTCATCAAAAGAGAAAAGGAAAAAGGAAGAAGAAACAGCAAAGGAATGATCAAACGGAAAGAAAGAGCATGTTCTTGCTCCGGTATAGGCCCAAGAAGCATGTCGTCAAAACAACCTGCTGTCCTCCACGAAGGAGGCCCCTTTGCTCATTTCTAGCCGTAATTTCTACGTAACGGGAGCTTTACTCGCTGACCCCCTCCGTCTCCGCAATCCTATAAACATACTTGACCGCGCTCGCCTTCCCGCTCTTCAGGTTCTCCAGCCCGGTCTGCACCCCGCCCAAGCCGCGGGGCATCACCTCGGTCCTCTGCCCGCGGAACCAGCCCTCCTGCAGACCCCGCGCAATGTACCTGAGGTAGACATACCCAAGATCCTTCGCCTCGGGCGCCCGATGCACGCTCCCAACAAAGGTCATGGCCTGCTCGACATACTCGGGCACGCCCTCCTTCGTGCCAGGCGACACGAAAGTGAACCTGCCCGTCTCGCCATCCCCGGCCGCATGGAACAACCGCCCGATGATCTGCGCGCTGCTGCCCTCCGCGACAGCATCCAGAGCGTGCCGGAGGGGCGGGCGGCCCTCGAGCGCCTTCTGCAGCGCCGCGAGCACGGCCTCGTCGCCGTCGCGGTAGTCCACCACCACGTCGCCCTTGGCGGGGTCGAGCAGCGTCCGCACGTGCGCGGTCGCGCGGCCCGCGACGGCCAGGATCGGGTGGATGTTGCTGCGGCGGGCGAGCTGCAGGGCGTAGGAGCCGACGGAGGAGGAGGCGCCGTAGATGACAAGCGGGATGTCGCGGGCTTGGGGGTTGTTGGCAGGGGGCAGGGCCCATGGCTGTGAGAGGGCGAGGTTCTGATAGAGGGCGACCGCTGCGGTCAGGGCCGCGAGGGGGATGGCGGCTGCTTCTGTTCATGTTGCGATGCCAGTGGATGGTCAGTACTGTGCCTGACGTGCTGTGTGAGCGGATGGGGCAAGAGACGGGGTGGCCTTACCCTCGAAACTGGTCTCCTCGGGGATGTGGAAGACTGTGTGCTGCGGAGCGAGGGCGTACTCGGCATAGGCCCCGCCGCCGGTAGCAATTTCGTGCAGAGCACCGACACGGTCTCCGGGCTTGAACTCAAAGACCTTGGCGCCCACCTTTTCGACGATGCCGGCGAGATCGTCTCCAGAATTGGCAGTTACGCCGCGCATCTCGGGGAGCTTGTAGTCTTTGGGGTTCGACCCCGCAACGACAACTTTGACGAGGACTTGGTCTTCATTTGGTTCGGGAACTGGGCTGTCGACGATTTGGACAGTAGGCCCTGCAATGGATGAGTAAGTACCGAAGCGAATTTGACCTGGTGTTGAGGCCGTGATTTCCCACCTTTGCTAACCAGAGCTTCCTTCATCTTGTCTTCTGCGCGTCTGTTTCCGTTGTTCAAGCCGGCTTCTGTTTGGGGTGCGCCACGAACGCTAGCAAGTATCGAATAGTCTAGTGTATGCACACTACAAATAAAATCAAGGCACTTGTGAAATCCAGAGGTCGGGGATTGGGGACGGACTTTGGCTAAACGCCGGGCTGCATATTGCACGGTGCAGGAAGCTCAGACGAACACCGGCGGATTTGGTGGCAGGTACCCGGGGGGTTCCAAAGTAACCTGGCGAAGGGGCTCACGACATGGGCAGGTACCTGAGTAGTGCGTCGGGCGTCCCTCTCGTGGTGGGTAACAAACTGGGTACTTCGGTTAGGTGCGAAAGGCGAAAGCTGACGCAATGGGCCTGTCCTGGATGCGATACACGAAGACCTGCTGTTCTTTGTTGGGGACCACTGGCAAATCAGGAACAGCTCAGAATGTGAAGCTTGTGGCTCATGCACGCGGTGGATGTAGATTTCATTGACGGATTAGGGGTTGGTATCTGAGACCCAACGGAGTGCCTGAACAGACTCAATTTTCAGCTCTATACACTGGCAAGCATCTCTCGGCGCCGTATTGCAGATTTCTTGTGAAAATAACGAAGATACGTGATGCCCAACGTTTTCAGCTCCAGCAGGGCATAATTGTGTCTCCTGGCCGAATATATCCGGCCCCTTTCACACCGCTCTCCGCCTCAGATTGACCGACAATGGCGGCTTCTGCCACATGACGTAGACTTTTTGGTTCTCAATGTTGAATTCGTCGTCCAGGAGTTCCAGATCATACCGGAACAGCAGCCGTGTGAGGATGAGCTTGGTCTCGGCGTAGGCAAGGCCCATGCCGATGCAGTTCCGTGGCCCGACCGAAAATGGCTGCGACGCCTCGAGATGGTCGTTCCTGGTCCAGTCGGGCCGCTCGTCCGTCGTGAGCCACCGCTCCGGCGTAAACTGCTTGGGTTGGGCAAAGTTGCTGGCGTTGTCGCAGGACGCGAGCGCGTAGACGCTGATGATGGTGTCGCCGGGGATGAAGTGGCCGCAGACCACGGCCCCTCCCGTCGGTACCGCCCGCCGCAGCTCTCCCGAAATGGGAGGGTACATGCGGAGGGCCTCGTCGACGACGGCGCGGATGTAGGGGAGCCCGGCCAGGCGCGCCATGGTGATGTCTGCGTCGGATCGGAACTCGGCCTCCAGCTCCTGACGCAGCCGCGTCAGTGTGTCTGGGTGTTTCAGGAGCAGGTACAGACAGCCCGCGAGGGCCGTCGCAATGGTGTCGCTCCCCGCCGGGATCAGGAGCGCCGCGTTGACTTCCATCTCCTCGACCGACATCGAGCCTTCCTTTTGCTCGTTCTGTCGCGAGATGTACGTCCAAAAGTCGTTCCGCTTGTCGTCTTCGGGCATTTTGATGCGCTCCTGGACTTTTGCGTAGCTCCGACGCAAGTGCTCCTCGCCCTTGCGCAGGTCCCGGATGGGCCCAAGTGCGAGAATCAGGGGGAAGAAGATGCCGCACATCCTTGCGGCCAGGACGTAGTGTGTCGACTTGAAAAAGTTTAGGAGCAGGAGGACCCAGGGGTGGTACCCCCGATCCTCAAGACAGTGAAAGGAGCTGCTGAAGGCCAGCGTGCCGATGATGTCGAAGGCGAGAAACTCGATCCACTGGGTGATGTTGAGCGGCTGGCTCTCGCTGCACTTCTCGTCCAGCCTGGACAGGAAAAGGTCGATATGCTCCTGGAAGTGATGCTCCTGTTCTCGCAACGCCTTTTCCGAGAACGCACGATTGAGTGCAGCCCGCTGCCTGGCGTGGTCCGCACCATTGGCCGTGAGCAGGTCTGGCACTCCCGGGCGCAGCTCACGATAGCCGAACTTCTTGAACTTCTTGACCCCGGGGTATCCGTAGATCTCCTTCCAGGCTGTTGGGCCCGTGAACGAGACCATCTCCGGGTTCACCCTGACCACCGGCCCATATTTGCGATGGAGATCTCGAACAGCATGTGACTCCCGCCCTCGCATGTTCATGATGACGCATGGGAGGTAGGAAACCTTTCGCGTGATGGGCCCCGGCACCTTTGCCAGGGGACTGAGGGTAACTGCGTAGGCCGCATAGAGGACATAGTAGACGAGGTACTGCCAGCGCGTTAGGTCATGGTGGTGGGTTGTGTGGCTGGTTTCGAACAACTCTCACCAAAAGCCCAAATATTCCAGCAGTCTTGCCCAGCGGTAGGTCTGAAACCTTCGTCCACGGATCGAAAGTCATGGTCAAGGGGTTGGTGTTCGGTAGGTATCCGATCGCGATGGGAACTGGTCGCCTGAAACAAGGCGCCTGGGGTTCTGGTCCGTTCCGTGCCGCTTTTCTTTTCCCCTTCCGGGCTTTTCAAGAACACAGCCAGCCTTTTGCATGGAGAATGTGGGAAAGCGTGTGCCATGCCCCACAGTTAGCCTTCCAGTCCCCAAGCTGTAGCGAAGTACATGGTGAGAAAACGACCGGTCCTTGGCAAACCCGCCGGAACGGCCCGGCCGGAGCGTAATACGGAGGGACAATTGCTAGGACTCCGGGTACCGTGCCAATTGTGAACCTCGCTGACGCCGAGTCACCAAGGCCATTCTCTCAGATATCAAATAATTACCTATTAGGGGTCTGCCCAGGGCGGTGATCGTACAGTGTCTTGTCAAAACAGGCCTCACAATCTCGGTCCCTGAAGGTCCACAACCTTGAGAACCTTGCCCAAACAATTCTGCCACACGAGTCTTTTGACACGGCCCAACAATCAAAATGGTTGGAACAATCGACGTGCACCATCATCTCATCCCGCAGCGGTTCAGAGACCGTACGTCTCGACCACATATCACTTGTTGGGCTGCAAGCGACTGACACTTTGGCGAACTAGTCTGGTTTGCAAACATCGAAAAGGCCCGAGGTCTCGTGCTGCCCAAATGGGAGCCTGAGGGGAGTCTCGGTTTGGTGGAGGAAGTTGGCCTCGCCGCGGCAATCTTGTCTATGGGCCATCCCGTCCACCCTTACGTCAAGGATGAGAGCGAGATTGGGCCCGCCTGCCGCGATATCAACGAGTACACGGCCAAGCTGCGTGATGAGCACCCCGACAAGCTCGGCTTCCTCGCCACGCTCCCACCGATGGACAGTCCCGAGGTGTGCATCAAGGAAATCCGGTATGCGCTCGACGACCTCAAGGCGGACGGCGTGGTCATCTTCAGCAGCTACTCCAAGCGCTACCTGGGCCATCCCGACTTCCGGGCCGTGTGGACGGAACTGAACCACCGCAAGGCGGTGGCGCTGATTCATCCCGGCTTCGAGGGCATGGACCCCATCGAGGAGCCCCGCCACTTCGCCCCGACAGTGATCGACTGGACGCACGAGACCACGCGCACAGCCTGCCATCTCATCACGACTGGCATCACTCGGCAGTTCCCCGACGTCAAGATTATCCTCTCGCACGCCGGCGGCACGCTGCCGTACGTGGTGCGGCGCGCGGCGAACCTGTGCTGCCGCATCCACCTCGTCGACTTTAGCGAGGAGGAATTCGTCGAGGAGGCACGGAAGTTCTACATCGACGTCGCCTTCAGCGCCTACGACCCGCAGCTCCGGCTCCTTAAGGAGTTTGTGAAGCCCGGCCATGTCCTCTTTGGGAGCGACTACCCCTGGGAGCACGGCCCTGTTGTGGCGGAGCAGCTTGGAGCAACCGACAGGGTGTTTGCCAGCGAGACGCTCGACGCAGCCCTCCAGCTGTTCCCCCGGCTGCGGCAGTATCATGGACAAATGTGAGTGGAATAAAGGATGATTGAGCTGCAATGTGAGATAGATCATCATAGAAGGGCGGAAGGAGCTCAGTCCCAGCCAAGATCATCCAGTATCTTGCTGTCTGTTACAGTCAATCATGACTTTGTGTTCACATACAACCCCCTCACAACAAATGGTACCGCTTCCATACTCTGAACATGTAAACGGAATGTTTGCGTTATCCTTCCTGCTTGTTGAGAAAAGAAGTTGGAAAGGAGAGAATGTGCAGAAATAGATCGCATCTCACCTAGGGCCATAATACTCCATACACCACCCACGGGTAACTATGCAGGCGCCTTGACGGAAATCCACAATGCTTGAACTTGCACGCACATGGAACTGCGGAGGTTTAGGCAGTGTTATTTACAGCTTCGGAACTCTGGGATGATTCTTTGCTATCTGCTTGACAGAGGAACATACATGCAATCATCGTCGGTTATACACTCCGTTTCTCCTCTCCAAGCACATCTCCACCGCCTCTCGGATGGATTGTTCCAAGCCCTTGTACCCTGGTTGACCCCACCATTTCCTTAGCAGGCCCGCGCCCAACTCGTTGTCGACGGTGCTGATATCCAGCAACTCGTTGGGGTCCGGCTTGGGCAAGTCCGCGTCAGGCAAGACCTTCTGCATGGCTGCGATCACTAGCTGCCAGTTGAACGGCTCGTCGCAGGCAAAGATTCTCTGGCCGCTCACTGCCGAGTCAATGGCAGCGGCCACATGGATGCGCGCATCATCGACCACATCCACCATGTAGACTAGGGGATTGCCGGTCAGCGTCTCGTCAAGGCCGCAAATCAGGGGATGCGTCAACGCGGAAACTTACGTGATGGTATCTGCGGGACGTTTCCGTCCAGCACGTTAAGCACCTGGGCTCCGCTGACGCCCATGGAACCCTTGGCTTTGCCAAAGTTCAGACCCGGGTTGATGACGTTTACGGTGAATGGGGGCTTCCGCTGCGCGACGAAGTCCCAGATGGCCCGCTCGGTCTCGACCTTGGCCACCCTGTAGACCTGCATTTTCCAGTCGAACCCCATCTCGGCCTGCTTTTCCGGGGCCGTGGTCCGCACCAGGTTGATGGCGTCCTCGTTCCACGTGTCCCGGCCGACGTGGAACGCGACACCGGGACGGGGATTCGCGGCCGTGCCCGTGCTCGACGTGAACACTGCCCTCTTCACCGTTGTATTCGTGAGCGCCGCCTCGAGGATGTTCATGCTACCCCGCACCAGGGGCGGGCTCACGTCGCCCAGGTTGCCAGAAAAGTTGTGAATGGAGGCTGTGTGGACGACGGCGGACACGCCCTTCATGGCGTCTTTGAACGCGCCGTCGGCAGCCATGTCCTCGACGACGACATACTCGAAACCGGGCGCCTTGAGCAGCTCCGCAACCCCCTGGCCCTTCTCGACCGACCGGACGGTTCCGCGGACTCGGAAGCCCGCCTTCAATGCTTCGTCAGCAATGTGGACGGCAATCATGCCCGAGACACCCGTCACCAGGATGAGGGATCCCTGGGGAATTGCGAGGTCCCCGTTTGCCTGGAATGTTGTCATTGTGGACGAACGTGGACAGTAACTCGACGTGAACTGAAGCTTGGGTCTTCGGGCGGCGACGATACAGACGGATCGTCTCTCGTGGCTCTGGGGTTGCGTATGCTACGGTACCCGCACTGGGTGTTCTTGTCTTTGCAGAAATTCAGTAGGTAACAGCTCTTCAGAATCCAGAACCTCCGGCCTGCCTCCGGAAGTACCTACATCGTCAAACGTATGCGGGCATGATGTTGGCCCGTCGACGCGAATGCTCCGTTCCGTTGCCAACCCCGGTCCGTCGATCTCGCTCTGTATGTGTACTGCTTATGTGCACCCGGTACATTTCCAGGCCGAGGCCGGCGAAGGAGTCCACAACGGAGGCATCGCCGGTGTATTAAGCGAAAACCCGCCGGTGGAATTCACGGCGCTGACTGTAGCAGCGGGCTTACAGCTGCAAGGGAGCCCTGAAGACCATGTTGGTCCGAGAACTCAGCCGGCCCGACAATACAAGCGGACGGGGTAATCAACTACGCCAGTGACGCCAGCACAAAACGCGCCGGAAATGCGCGGCGGGCGACGCGAGATGCTATTACCTTTTCGTCCCCTCGGCTCGGAGCGTCCTGCAAGGCTCGGCTGAACCGCCCGTCCGGTACCGCCGTACCGAATCCGGCTTACGGATTAGCGAAGGGGACGGGACCCCCTGCGCTTCCTGAGGAACATGGAAGCGTCCCGGACATGATCATGAAATGATGGCATGATATCCCTGGTAGCTAAGCAGCTAAGCCTGGTACGGAAAAAGGTTCAGCAGCCTACACAAGACGGCCCCTTCGTGAAAACATGAAGGAGGAATATAAAGATAAAGCCCAAAGAAACGGCGACGTTGGGGTTGTTTTCTTCGGACACCACAGCTCCCTTGTATCAAGTTCAAGTTCTTCTCTTGCTACTCGACAGTTTGCAAGATGGTTAACCTCCGATCCGCCCTCGTATTGGGCATCGCGCAGATTTGTCATTTGGGTGCAGTGCAGGCGACTGTGTCACCTCAGCGGATGGTGCATGATCTGCAGGCTCTGCTGTCGGCCGGCTCTGAGGTCATGCTGGCCTCGAATGCGTCCTACGCCCAAGACTTCACCTCCCGCTTCTCGGAGAGCCACTCACCGAGCTTCGTGGTCGGTGCTAAGCCCAAGAAGGTGTCCGATATCCAGAAAGTGGTAAGTAAACCCCGAAAAAGTCCGTCGTTGTGAGGTCATCTGTCCCGTTTATTCACCCACCCTCCCTCTTTTCAGGTCCGCTACGCCTCGCAGAACAACGTGCCGTTTCTCGCCACCGGCGGCGGTCATGGCTACACGTGGTCGCTGGGCCAGCTGCAAAATGCCATCCAAATTGACCTGGGCAATTTCCAAACCGTCGAGATCGATACGGCTGCCAATACCATGACGGTTGGCGGCGCAGTGCGCATTGGCAATGTCACCCACGACCTTGTTGCCGTTGGCAAGGAGTTCCGTAAGTCAAGCCCCTTCTTGTTCTTACTTTCTTCGTGTCTGTCACTGCTTCGTTATGCAAACACCGTGACTAATGATACCGGGCAGCCGTTGGCATGTGCCCTACTGTGGGAATCTCTGGCTACACCCTGGGTGGCGGCGTCGGTCCCCTCGGAGGCATGTATGGAACCGCCTCCGACAACCTGCTGTCGGCCGAGGTGGTCACGGGCACCGGCGAGCTTCTCAACGTCTCGGCGACGAGCCACCCGGATCTTTGGTATGGTCTCAGGGGAGCTGGCTTTAACTACGGAATCGCCACGCGTCTGAAGTACCGGATCCACCCAGCGACCAACAAGGGAAAAGTCACCGTCATCAACGCCATGTTCCCTGCAGCTCTGAACGGTTCCGTGTGGGAGGCATGCAACTCGTACGTCGGTCACCAGCCCAAGGAGCTCTCCATCCTGTTTGCCATTCGCTTCAACGAGACGCTCGGGGGCATCAGCCCTGTGGGCGCCTTCATCTACTTTGGGCCGAAGGAGGAGGCTCTGAAGGTTGTGAAGCCGTTCCTGGACCTCAAGCCTCTCTACGTTGAAGTCCACGAGTCCAACTACGCCGAATTCTCCTCCGTCGCGCTGTACCAGGATGTGGCAGATATCGGCTCCCGCAAGGCCATCGACTTTGCGCCCTTCACCCTCAATCTCTACAAGGTCGACGTAAAGAACATCGTCAATGTTATCAACTACATGAACTCCTCCCTGACGCGCAACAACGATTTGAAGGGGGCCACGCTCTCGTGGGCCCAGTACCCCCTTGACGGTTTCCTCCGCTACCCGGTCCAGTCGTCCGCGTTTGCCTATCGGGACGTCATTGTCTACTTGTAAGAAGAAGCCTTGTTTCTGTTTTGTTTTCACACCCCTCATAATTATTTGAGAAAGGGGAGGTGGCTGACAAAAAAAAACAGCTCGATCGACGGCTTCACCCCTGAGATCGCCAAGCTGCCACTCCTGGATGACTTTGGCAAGGGCCTGCGTAGCTTGCTGCAGTTGGGGAGCGGCAGGCCCGATCTCGAGACCTACGTGCACTTTGGCCACGGGGACGAGGGACCGAGGTCGTGGTACTCCGCCGCCAAGCTCCCGCGACTCTCAGCGCTGAAGCGCGTCTACGACCCGCACAATCTCTTCCGGTGGTACAACCCCGTTCCCACCATCGGCCACTGAGGTGCTGGTAGGACTGGAAGAAAATAAAATGGGGTCAGTTGGGTTCGGACCTGGCCCTTCAAAACTTGGAGTTGTAAAATAGACTGGCACGGGTGAGCTGTGCGTGTTCTTAATATTCGTCAGGCTCGAGGATGGTGGGCTCTCTCTGCACCGGCGTTTCCACCTGGACAGATATCACGGCCTTCAATCGCCTACAGCTGGCTCCTTTGCTGCGCTGTGGATGTATAGTTGTTGGGTTCATAAGACCGGGCGGAATATGGTCAAGTCTTGCGTCCAAACATACCATCCCTGGGTTTGGATTTTTGCCGTTTTCCACCGGGCGCAATCCCCCGCACAGAGCTCGCGTTGGTTTAGTCGGCCGCCGCTGCAACCCGCCGGAGCAAGCTGTAAACGAACTCGATTCGGGCTAAATTGGGGCCGGTCGGTGATAACGTTAAGGCCGTGTGCCACATTTGTTGCACATATGTACATGAGTCTGGCCCTTGTTGCGGCCTGCTGATTCCCCGGACACTCTTGGCCCACCCTGGTGTCACTCAAAAACGGTGATGCGGTGTCCTGACAACAAATACACGCCAAGAAATCTCACCTCAGTTGTCTGTTCGCGCAGCTTCGCCTCTATTTTTGCCTCGCATTAGAACTAATGGCCACGATCGAATCGGATCTCCTTGGCCCTCGGGAGAGGTTGAGTTCCCCAACTCCGGATCAGGAGGTGAAAGACGGTGAAGAAAAACGGCAGCCCGATGATGCAACCGACTCGGCGGTGTCCGGCAAGCCAGAGCCAGCCGCGGAAACCGATCCGGATCTGCGCACGCCCGGCATCTCACCAGCCCCCGAAGGTGGACTCCGCGCCTGGCTCGTCGTTGTCGGCTCCGGCTTCATCTTCTTCTCCTGTCTCGGCTTCGTCAACACGTTCGGCGTCTTCCAGCAGTACTACATGGCCCACCAGCTGCGCGATCACACACCCGACAATGTTGCCTGGATCGGCGCCCTGACTGCGTTTGTTCAGTCTGGCGCTGGCGCCATCACCGGGCCGCTGTTTGACCGCTTTGGCGCTTGGGTAAGTCAGGATGCGTTCCCACGACCCCTTACCCCCCACCAACGGACAGAATAAGCACTTACAAAGGTTCCCTTGGCAACCTACAGGTCGTCGCCCCCGGAGCAGTCATCTACGTCTTTGCGCTCATGATGACTAGCATCTGCACCGCGTACTGGCAGTTCATCCTCGCGCAGGGGCTCCTCGCCGGCATCGGCATGTCGCTCCTGCAGGTGTCGGCTTTTGCGTCCGTATCGCAGTACTTTGAAAAGAAGCGGGCGACCGCCCTCGGCCTCGTCGTCTCGGGGTCCTCGATCGGCGGCATCATCTTCCCCATCGCGCTGTCCAAGATGCTCAACGGCTCGGCGCTCGGGTTCGGCTGGTCGGTTCGCGTCATCGCCTTCATTATTGCCCCTATGCTCGCGTTCGCGAGCGTTACCGTTCGGCCGAGGGTACCGCCGAGGAGGACAAACCTGTTCCTTGGGGAGGCGTTCAGGAACGTCAAGTTCCTGATGCTGACCCTCGCTATGTTCGGCTGCTTCGTCGGCATGCTCACCCCCCTGTTTTACCTCCCGACCTATGCCGTCTCGCGGGGTATGGATCCGACGCTCGCTTCGTACCTTTTGGCGATCGTCAACGCGGCATCCACGGTCGGGCGTATTATCCCCGGTATGCTGGCCGACAAGTACGGCCGGCTGAACGGATTTGGCATTGGCGGCATTACGACAGGCGTGATCGTCCTGTGTATGAATAGCGCGGTGAGCACGGCCGCGTTGGTCGTATACTCGGTTGCGTTTGGGTTTGCGTCGGGGACCATCGTGTCGGGTGCGTCGGCGGCCATCTCGGTCTGTACCGACGACCCGAGGAATCTGGGCACGTATATCGGCATGGGCATGGCGATTGCCTCCACGGCAAACCTGATCGGGCCGCCTATCAACGGCGTGCTGTTGGATACGTACCACGGGTTCTTTCAGGTGTCCATCTTCAGTGGCGTGTGCTCCTTGGTCGGAGGCGTAGTTGTTATGCTGACGAAGGCGGCGATGCCTCAGGGCGTTTTCGGGAAGATATAGGTTCAGCTGCATTATAGTGCTTGTTGTTTTTTTTGTATTTTGGCGGTCGATTGGTCCGGATCTGAGTTGTTGTGTTGGAGATGGAAAGAAAGACAAGGAAGCGAATTTCTGGAGCCGCGAGGTCGACCCGCGGGCATCAGGCACTGAATCACCTAATGCTAGAGCGATCGGGGGGTTGCCCCAGCTCCCCCAGGTCTGTTTGCATTCCATCCGAGCAGCATGCTGCTCTAGTGCAGGTTCTCTCAAGGTCGTCACATGCCGCCCTCTGTGGTCTCCTCCTTTTCTCACTCGGCATCCATGCCATCTCCATCCAAGATGTGGGCCGCCGCAGGGCCTTCTCCGTTGGCAGCCGGCTTCTTGGCGGCAGCGCCCTTCGCGACCATTGTTTTGGCCTTCTTGAAGAAGGACTGGACGTCCTTGATCTCGAGTTTGTCACGCGGCATTTCTCGAACTAGGACAACTCAAAGTTCTCGGCCGAGTGTGGCGGTGGGGGTTATGTGGGGTGTTGAGGGCTGTGTTAAACGAGGCAAGGGAAAGTGCGGTGCTATTTCTGGTGAGGAGGAGCACGGAACGGCCGGGGGATTTTGCCGTGCTTGAAACACTTGCCTTGCTTGAAACACTTGCCTTGCTTGAAACACTTGCCTTGCTTGAAACACTTGCCTT